>VSDK01025189.1:43901-59551 GCA_009767595.1 Symbiodinium kawagutii
TAACTGCAGCGGAGATTTTCAAGGAATACTCGGATTCCATGTTCGCATTGGTTGAAGGAGACGAAAGATCTATGTTAGCAGCCTCTCAGGCAAGTGGAAGTGAAACAGTGGCTTTGACCCGTTGAGGCTACCCGGGTGCCACTGGAGTGCTGGAGACGACAAAAGGTCGATCCAGAGCTCAACCTTTTGAGGGGGAGTGTGAAATCCTTATGTTAGCACTCATAGCCTCATATACCATGTAGGACACTCACAAATCGAAACGAAACGTGATGAGTCTTTGATGTACAGTTTGATTCAGTTGCATGTGGAACCTCACATGGATGCCATCTTACCGAAGGCCCTGTTGGCACAAAAGAGCATTGCATTTGCGGCTTTGCTTTCACAGTTTCAAATTGATGTTACGTCTTGTTAAGATCAGATTGGGATGTTCAAACAAATTCAACTTGGTCTTAAATTCCATTAAGATCAGAACTAAATGCCTTGTTGGAAAAGGTCGGCGCAAATTGATTGTGCAATTCATTAAGATCAGGTAGCTGACTAAAATCAAATCAGGGTTTTACCATATCCATGCCTTTTCAAAGTTTTATTTTTTCGTTTCAAATTTATCATTTTTGGCATCATATCATAATACCGCGTTTGCTTAATATCTGAAAATTGGCCTGCTTCGGATCGGCATTTCAGGCGTAGCATTGTTTAGATTTTGTATAGAAACTCATTTGTACCTTCTTCATTGTGGCTCCTGTTAATGATACTCTCCGATGAGTCGCCATTGATTGGGATGTTTGGCTGTTTCACCTTTTTTGTGTAGTTTGACCTGTGACCGTGGCTTCCAGGCCAACACGGCTATTCGCAGGAAAAAAAATACCGCGTTTGCTTAAATATGATACAGCCATTGCTAGTTAATTACGTTGACAATGAACGCTAGGTATCTAACATGTTTTCGGTCTCTTGCCACCCGTAGTCTGTTTTCATTGCATTGTATGTTTCACGGTGTTTGCTTGCTTGCTTGCTTGTTGGTTCGTTTGTTTGTTTGTTTGTTTGTTTGTTTGCTTGCTTGTTTGTTTGTATGTATGTTTGTTCGTTTGTTCGTTTGTTCGTTTGTTCGTTTGTTCGTTTGTTCGTTTGTTCGTTTGTTCGTTTGTTCGTTTGTTCGTTTGTTCGTTTGTTCGTTTGTTCGTTTGTTCGTTTGTTCGTTTGTTCGTTTGTTCGTTCGTTCGTTCGTTTGTTTGTTTGTTTGTTTGTTATTGCACCGCCTTGTTGAATTTTCAATGCAATTCCTCCAAGTGTTTCATGGCGCACTTCGGTTGCAGTTGCGTGCCCTGATGGCATTAGCTATTTGTATTTGTCCGAAAAAGTTGGCCCATACGTTGCAAATCGCACAGGGTAGTTGATTTAAGATCAGCCGGCGGTTGTACAGAGCTTTGATGCGCTTTGGCCCATGTGCTGCAGCCATCAATGTCATTGTGATCGTGCCGGATTTTTTTCAGCAAACTATTGCTTTTGAGCGCAGTTTGGTTTTGTTGTTGCCTCGTTGGCCCTCTGTTGCTCCAACATGGCAATGTTGGACGCTGGTGGTGCGACACTGTTGCCATGTGAGTGGCCCGGGGGTGGAGCGCCGCCTGCCGGGGCAAAAAATTTAGAGTAGAGAGTAGAGTGCCAAAATACTTTTGGTTCGATCTGGAAACAAAAAACATGTGAAAGTTAAGTTGAATGTTTGGTTTTGACTTGCAATTGGTGAGAGGCATGGCTCCAAAAATGGAAATTCCAATTTGTGTAAAAACTGAGACCGCTACAATAGGTAGCCCCAGCAATTGTTTGCTATTGCCTTGCAGAAGTGCAGATCCTATTGATGTAGGCATTGCATATGTACGAAAGATAAAACATGCGCCTGTACATGTGCCAGTTGCGTGAAATTATCGGACACAATCGGACATATTGCGTTTGAAACAGGAAACACCTGTTTGCGCAGATTTAAATGTTTGGACGAAAAAAAAATGAATTCGAATTTTTGATTTTGACGCTAACTGACCTATTTTGCTGGCGAAATCGGGTCCGCACTACAGAGTTTTCACTTGATGTTTCATTTAGAAGATTTTGTCGGCTCTACTTTTCTTCAGCAGTTTCTGATTCAGACGTTTCACCGTTTTCATGTTAAGTCTTGACCTACTTTCTGACTAGCGGCAAAAAACACATGTTTTTCACGTTGAGATACTTGTGAAACACGTTTTTGCGGGGTATTTCCGGAATTGCGAACGGAATCTTGACGAACCTGGCTACGACCTTTGAGAGTAGAGTGAGTGCAGATTGGTTTCACCTTTGAATAATTTACAAAGATTGTTGGTACTTTGTGGTTGCTGGTTCGTGCTCGGGTTTTTAGAGGTTGTTGTTTGTCGTGTTTTTGTTTCAGTCTTTGGCCCCTGGTTCTTATCCACATTAGAGTACATATTTCACTTTTACCGGGACACTGCGTCGATTCGGTACGACATCCAGCGGAAAAAAACACGTAACCAGGGTACGTGCCCGTTTGGCACATCCTCCAAGAACAAAAAAACGGAACTCTAATGCTAAAGTTGTTTCTCTGTTTTTGTTCACACTTATGCCCTGTTATGCTATGTTTTTTGGTATGAAAATAACAACAGGCCTAAACCAACCCAACCGGATCAAAACCGAGCCTTGCTTTAGGGCCACGTTTCAGAAAATACAGTCTGGGGCAATCTCAAGCATCAAAATTGGCAAAAAACTAATCCGAAGAAATGATATGATGTCTAAGAAGAGAGAAACTCGCACAACTCATACGTTAAGGTGGTTTCTCTCCATGCTGATTGTCTCATAACTTGCTAATGTGTGAGTTCCTTGAGCCGGGTCCTACTGTCTAATGGTCGACCGTCTTAATCATCTTAATCTGTGTGGACGTTGTTTCGTGGCAAACATGCTTGCTGACATGTTTTCTTTGCCTTGTGATGACTCGCATGTCCAGTTTCGCACTTTTGTCCGTGTTTCTGTCTTGGAACATCCCAAGCTGACTGGTTTTCTTGTCCCGGAACTGCATATATTTATAAACTGTTGCATTGCGCTGTTGTGTGGACGATACTCAGTTGGCATATTGGTCCAAGAAACATCGCCCATGTTAAATGTGAATCTGGTTTGGACGTTGGATATGATTCGCCAATTGAGTTGCTGTTGGCGGAGAGTCTGGAACTGCGTTTTTGTTCACGCACAACGCAAATCAATTCGATGTTGCTTTCGCTCACTGCCAACCGTTGGCGTTGGAAAACTCGTTCGGAATTTGTTTGCACGATTCACATGATTAAACCAAACTTTCAGGGTGTTTCATTTGGTTTGCGCATATTTACCGTTTCGGTTGCTGTAAGATGCTAAGGGTTAAAGCTTGGTTGATGTAGTTTAATTATGAACATTTGAAGACCTTATCATGTATGATTGTTTTGCTCCATATTTTGGCCTCATTCGGGAGTTTCCCGTGTGTGTGCGTGATTGGCGATGCGGGATCCTTCTTGCCATAGGGAAATAATGCAGAAAAATGCGAGGGTCAAAATGGCTGAAGACCCTCTGCGACAGAGTGTCTTCGTGGGGATATAGTCTGGAAATGAACTGTTGTTGTGCTGCATTGGATTTGTTTGGGTTCGGGGCGGATTAGGCAGGTTGGGCTTGATGGATTCCGCGGATAGGCTGGTTGGGTTGGATTGGTGGGCTGGGTTGTTTTTTTTTTTTTTGTCTGATTTGTTTGGTATGTTTGTTTGTTTTTCTGGTTTGCCTTTTGAATGGTTCAAATCTAAATGCTCTAGCCATGACGTCTGCGGTTGACATTGCCATGCCTGGATGTTCGATCATCGTGAATTGCACCATGACTTTGGACAGAAAATTGCAGTATTTTTTTGTGGACAATCAGACAGCAAAAACTTCCAATTCAACACTTTTGCATGCCTGAAATGACCTTATTCGAACCTTTGATTTTGAAACAGTATCCAGTCTTACGATTTGTAAAAACTGGTGAAAATACGTACAGAAGGATGATGGGGCTTCCAAACATGCAATAGCCATGGTAGAGTCTTGAGACTAGCGAAAATGTTCCTGCAACGAAACATTTCACAATGCCAAGGGGGCATGCGCCCGAGTGTGAAGTTGCGCCATGAAAATCACATGGCCTGGTTCAAAAGGGACAAGGCCAGGAGACAGAGTCGCTGGACAAATCAATTTGGAGTGGATCATCCATGCAAACCTACAGGGCTTGCAGTTGTCAAGTTGTGGCCAAACCTGTTCTCAAGATGTGTGTGCAACTATTCCAAGGAAGATTTGGTGTTGAACTAGGGCAACACATTTTTATGTCGCGTGTCTAGTAGGTCTATTTGCAACGATGCCCAGGCTTGGACACCGAGAGCGTGCTATGCAGGCTTAGTGTTGCTGGCGTGATGAGCTGAGATTGGATTGGTCTATGATAGGGTCACAGCTGGCACCCTTGCTGCTTCCACTTTTCTCAAAGCTGGGTCGACACCTGGGTAGGTACCTCCAAAGAATCTGAATTATGATGATTCTTAGGAGGAAAATTCAGAGAATCAGTTTGCCCTACAAATGCATACCCTATTGGTACCTATGTAGAGGCTATCCCTAGGAGCTGTTATAGAGTCCTGTCTCAGACTTGCCCCTCATGGGGTAGATTGCTGCATGAGAATCACCAAAAAAACACACGCAAAAGCAAACACCTTGGCCTGAGATTTGCTAGCAATTTTTGCCATGGCGACAAAAGTGATTTTATCTACGCACACGCAATATCACACCTGCAGACCCAAGTACCTGGTTGAGCTAAAGTCGAGGCTGTTTCACTGCACTGGGAGAGTCTGGCTGTCAAAGATTGGCACCACCAGAGACAGGAGCTTAGTTCTTGCTGCGGAAATTGAAACACAGCGCAATTTTCTTGGAACATGTTATCATGTTGACTATGTACATCTTGTCTCGGAAGAGGCCTTGCCCCCTTCTCCGGTAAACTTACCAGTCTCCTTCGTGAGACGCACTTAATTTTGCTCCATATCATGAGGACGCGAATGTGATCATGAACGGTTTTACAGTGGATCCATTTTTGGCAGAGATGGTTCATGGAAGGTCCTGACTTTTTGCTGGGTCGGCCGCCCTCGGGGTTCTCTCAGGTCGCGAGTCAACTCAGTCGGAGAGGCGGCGTTTTTCATGCAGCACTTCCGGAGGACATGGGGAGCACTGGATGAAAGGGAAGGACAGTCCATTCAGCTCAAAGACAAAAAATCGTTTCTAAATTTATGAGTAAGGTATCATGAGTGGTACCAGAACGCTCACGATCTTGGCTGTTCGCTTGGATTGGACTTCAAGGGCGGTTTGGGTATACTCTGACTTAGCCAAGCTTTGTCTGCAGCGTGCACGAGATGGCTCAAGGTTTGTGTGCATTAAAACTTTCAATGGTTTGACCCGTACCTGAAGTTTTGGGCTCATGTTCCGGCATTTGACCTCACCATCTCAGGAGAGATTTCACCGATAGGATCCAGCCATCAGTTTGGCGCTCATCAGTTTGTTTGTCTTGCCACGTCTTGCCTGCTTGAACTTGTATCAGTGATATCCAAGGTGGAGTGATCTGGTACAGTGTGTCTACCATCGTGATGCATGAACAGAGAATCCCAACATCAACCAATAGGTTCCTGTGTGTGGTTACTACACCAGCAGGTTTCTAGAACCACTCCCGTGCTAGTAGCCAGTTGAGAGCTGTTGCTAGTGTTTTTTCGATCGAATGGATTAATGGCTGGGGGGGGAGGTTCGTTCCAGCCCAGCGAGACCTTTTAGAGTTCACAGCATGGTGTTCGAGGTCCGCTCAAACCGTGTGTTCCGCCCACCTCTTTCACATTTTGGACCAACTTTGGGGAGGTGTAGCATTTTGCGGGTTTGTCTATTGGCAAAAGTTCAGAAGAGGCCTGCGCAGGGAATTGAACATGTGAAACAACTCACTTAGGTTTTAGGCTTTGCAGGTGTTGATAGTGATCGTGGTGATGATGGTGATGAAAGTGATGAAGATGGTGATGATGATGATGATGATGATGATGATGATGATGATGGTGATGACCAAAATCATGGTGGCGACGATGATGGTGATGACCAAAATCATGAAGACAACGATGATGGTGATGACCAAAATCATGGTGACGATGATTGATGATGATGATGATGATGATGATGATGATGATGATGATGATGATGATGATGATGATGATGATTATGATGACGACGACGACAACGAGAATGAAGACGATGACGACGACAATGGTGGTGATGACGACGACAAAAGGATATATTTTGGACTCCCTTCATCAACATAACACAGGTGTTTTGTGTACAGTATGCAAGGATCCCGAAGACGGCACGCGCAGAGTGCATGTTTGCTCGTATCGCTACCACGAGATATCATGTGACGACCGCTGCATAGCAGATAACGATGAATTGACCAAACTATGGAATATTGCAAGCATGTCATGATTTGGGTAATCGTGGTGTCGCAATGTGTCGCACTATAAGAATCTCATTGTTTGCGGTCCCTTCGGCAGCCCATTTTGTGCCACGACCATTTTGTCAATCGACGCATCGTCAACCCGCTGCTGAAAACTTGGCCCTGCCACAGGATTCAGATATGGCAGATCCCAGTGGCACAGATTGGGACCAGGCACGATCACTGGCTGGTGCAAATCTGAAGTACAACGACTTCAACAAGACTGGTTCAACAAATAGAGAACAAATGGCTCTAAAGATAGTGTTTAGGATGAGAACAAGTGCAAGTGTTGTGTCAATCAAAGGCTTCTCGTCGTGAAAATGCCGAAAAAGTAGCTTTGTTGGATATCATCATTAGAGAGTATATATGTGTAGAATTTGTGCAGATGACGTAAAAAGAACATGTGAAAACTCACGGTTTCAACATGGTGAAATTGGTCCACAAGCATTGCGGGGCATCAACGACGGCATTGACTTGATGTCGCAGGAGCTCAAACGTGCCACCGAAAGGCTCAAGAAGAAGGAATTGCAGGTGTGCCCCTGGCAGGAATTGGGCATAAACCCACAACAAGGGTTTTATACATTCAGACACAATTAGCGGCAAAAAGCAATTAATGCTATTACCAAAAAACGCACGAATACTGGCCAACTATGGAAGGTTTGTACACAATATAAAAATATATATATATATATGGTTTTATATATGTATATATATAGGTATACAAATATATATATTTATTGAACTAAACACAAAATGAATAGATATACATATATATATATAGATATATACATTTATATCTATAAGATATATACATATCTATATAGATACAAAAATAAATAAACATAAACATATAGCTTTCGATATATAGACGCAGACTTGAGTAGAATGTAGTCTCGTTAGCAGTTTTAAGTACCCCTAAATCATCCCCCCGTCTTGGAAACCACCAAATCTTGGTTTCCAATTCAGCACGTGCTGACTTTGGGTCACCTTGTTGGCGGCGAAGCACCGAAAATCGAAGGAGGAGGCGCTCTCCGCCACTCCGCCCTTGTTCCACCAAAGCACGGCTCTTAGTCCATGGAAATCAGCAGTCAAATGCGGGAGGAGCAGATGGAAGAAAGGTGAAGATGATAGCTGCTTTCAGGTAAGATCAGATCTATCATCACATCAGATCTATAGAATCAGAATGATTCAAATATACCAATGTTCTCATAGGAAATAGAGGTTGGACGATGGTTCGCCATTTCAGACTGCTAAAGAACAGTGGCACAGCAAGGTGAAGAGTGGACCGTGGAGAGGTGCGGGGGCAACGGCCCGCGCTTTTGAAGTTTCTGACAGAGAGTACTGTGCTGCTTCCAAGAAGCAGCTTGCTCAAAGTGTCGACAGCTACCTTTGATTACCAAGTTTCACGTGAATTTTGGGCTTCTCCATTCACAAAGTCACTACTCCCAAATCAAAAGGCCTATTTCCAGCATATTTCCAGCTAGTTCTGCAGCCAGAATTGTTGTTGGTTCAGCAGAATGGCTGCCAGGGTGGAGCTTGAAGATGGGCTTCCTGCACTTGGCTCTGTACATGCTCCCAGAACCCTATGACGTTCTAGGCATGTGCAAATTGAACACAGGCAGTAGATAGGGTGACCAAAGATAGGGGAGCAAGGTAAGTTGTCCAAGGAAAGTTGTCTTTATTTGAGGCGCCGATGGGATACTTACATAGAGTGGTTGAAATTGGCGGTGTTGGAGCAGATCTATTCATGGTGGATGCCATTTCGTATCCCAGGTCTCATTTGGGTTGTGTTTGCAGAGTCGAAAACAGCTCTAAGAACCCAGTGATGCGAACAGTGTGAAATATGTTTCTTCATTGATGATCATTGTTGAGTGGCAAACATTGGCTGCAGCATTCACATCTCTCAACCAAGCAGACTTTGATGCATATCCCTCGTTGTTGACGACACCCAACCTCAATCAAACCTGTATTCCACGGCAGAGTCCTTAATGTAATCCAACCAGTCGAAACAATATCAAGTGCAACCTCAAGATCCAATGTGGGGTCAAACAAAACAACATCCAAGATCAATTCATTTTCCTCCTTTTCTACTCGTATGTTGATATTTAGGCTTGCATCGTGGTTTTGGTTGACATATTTGTGTAAATGAGCAGATCCAATAGAAAAATGTTTACGTATAAATAGATACAGTAAATGAAAATATATACGTGCACACATTGTATGCAAAAATTTGTAAGTATATGCGCATGTATATACAAATCCATGATCGAAGGAAGGTTGGAAGTCAAACTCCCGACTTGTGGAAAGTTGAAAAGTGGAAGCCGTCAGTCCGTCAGTAAGATCAGAGAGAGATCAAAGATGTGTGTGTGTGTGCGTCACTGATACGAAGTGCGCGAAATGTTGTGTTTTCTAGTGTTTTTCGCTCTCGGATGCAGGCTCGTCAAACGGGCGGGTTCAGAGGTTAGTTGGCAAAGCGATAGGCAAACGCGCAAACGTACATTTGCAAGTCGAAATCGTAAAAAGAGACATTGTCAAGACGCTTTTGTAAGACGAGATGTGGAAAAAGTGCAAGGCACCGTGGCAAAACGAACATTGAAAGTCGCAAAGAATGACATTCTCAAGGCACTTTTGTAAGAGGAGATGTGCAAAAAGTGCATGGCGCTGTGGGGAAACGAGCATTTGGAAGTCAAAATGGTGAACATGCCACAGGTTCAAGCCGCTTTTGGAAGATGAGATGTGCAAAACGTGCGGGCCCCTGTGGCCAAAAATCGTCAAAACTGGGGTGGTCGGGACATTTGTTAAAGTACGATGGTCAAAAAGCGCACGGCGCTGCGGCAAGATGCACGTTCGCAAGCCAAAATCATCAACAATGAATCAATGGATGAATGAATGAATGAATGAATGAATGAATGAATGAATGAATGAATGAGTGAATTAATGAATGAATGAATGAGTGAATTAATGAATGAATGAATGAAATGAATGAATGGATGAATGAATGAATGAATGACCGAGTGAATGAATGAATGAATGAATCAATCAATCAATCAATGAATCAATTGATCAATGAATGAATGAATGAATGAATGAATGAATGAATGAATCAATCAATCAATCAATCAATCAATCAATGAATCAATTGATCAATGAATGAATGAATGAATGGATGAATGGATGAATGAATGAATGAATGAACGAACGAACAAACGAATGAATCAATGAATGAATCAATGAATGAATGAATGAATGAATGAATGAATCAATGAATGAATCAATGAATGAATCAATCAATCAAGCAATCAATCAATCAGTCAAGCAAGCAAGCAATCAATTAATCAACCAATCAATCAATCAATCAAAGTCACGAGAGAGACACGCCAGCAGAGAAAGAACACCAGCAGAGAAAGAACACCAGCAGAGAATAACATCAGCAAAGAAAAAGCACGTGCAGAGAAAGCGCAGCATCAGAGGAAAAACACCAGCAGAGAAAAACACCAGACAGAAATCCAGCAGAGAGAAACGCCTGAGAAAAAACACCAGCAGACGAAAGACTTCAGAGAGTCAGAGAGAAACTTTAGCAAAGAAAAAACATTTGTAGAGATAATGCCAGCAGAGAGAAAACAGAAAAATGCCGTCAGAAAAAAAAACAACAAAAAAGAACCAGATAGAAAACACATCAGCAGAGACAAACATCAGCAACTAAAAAACACCAGCAAAGAAAGGCACCAGCAGAGGAAAAACACCGGCAGAAAAAAAAATCACCAGCAGAGAGAAAACACCAGAGAAAACACAAACAGAGACAAACACCAGCACAAAAAAACACCAGAGAAACTAACGCCGACAGAGACAAACACCAGCAGACCAGCAGAGCAAAAAATACCAGCAACCGAAAAATCACCAGAGAAAACTCAAGCAGAGAAAAAACATCAGTCAGGGAGAAAACACCAAAAACAACACCGGAGAAGAAAATACCAGCAACAGAGAAAAACATGATCATCATCATCATCATCACCATCATCATCATCACCATCATCATCATCACCACCACCATCATCAGTATCATACTCATCCATCGTCCACACCATAACTTCATCTCAAACAACCTCCAGTTCCTATAGGCTTCCTCCTCTGGAAACTTCTGCCACCGCCTTGTCCGGTTGCTATCTTATTTGTCATGTATATCGCATAGATGTCATTTTTGAAACACATTGATATGAAATGTTTGAAGACACACACACACATACATACATAATCATACATATATACATACACCTATGTATATGTGAAAAAATGACATATCTCTATATATAAATATACATTTAGATAACATTTAGATATTTCATTACACATAAATGTATATATATATATATATACATACATACATACATACATACATACATACATACATACATACATACATACATACATACATACATACATACATACATACATACATACAATGCACATACTCGGAAATATACGCACATGGCTGCGTATATTTTTCTCTGTCATTTGCATCCATATCACTTTCGAACGCCTCAAACATTTGAAAGTTTCTTCAAATAGGGGACCTCCAAATCATCCGTTATAAATCATTTATCTCAATAAACCAACCATTTCTTGTGGTTCCCAGTCACTTGCCAGGTCGAAACCACAGCATTGCCTCAAGCGATGTATCGCCCAGCACTTCTCCGCTCGCCCCAGGTGCTCCTGGCCGATCCCCGCAGCTTCTTGGACAAAGTGATGCCGGCTGCTGCGATGCGTACGGGGTCAGGGGCCAAGTTCGCGAGTGAGAAACGTTGAGTGCCATCATATGTGCAGTCATAGGATGATAATCTATGATAATCTATGATATATGCCCATGTTGTTCCGCATTCACTTCCATATTTTTACATCAAATGCCCCAACCCACACCCATCCCATCCTGCATTCCAAAGGTGGATGCCGTCTCTTGAATCCTCACGAAGGGACAAGGCCCGTCTTCCGGTCAGGGAAGCCCAGCTTATGTCAGTTACGGATACACAGGCCGGACGTGTGGCACCAGGTCAGTTCTCAGTTCCTAGTGAGACATCTTTGTTTTGTTTGTGCGGCCTGAGCATTTTTGTCACTTCACTTGTGCGGCCTGAGCATTTCCCGTCTAGATGTCCGCAACAGGACACAAGAAAGGCTCCAGAGTGAAGTGTCTGTTTGCGCTGGGTGGCAATTGCAAGTAGTCACTTATATAGTCATTTTTTTGTGGGTCCGGGGTGGATGTCATAGACGTGATAGACAACATGTGGACGAGACCTCACAGTTCGGTACTCTTCTTGTGCTTGGTTGAAGGGAGTCTGCATTGGAAGACATGGTTGGGTATATTTTCGCAGCAACGTCAGAGACAAATACCTTATGCAAGTGTTTTTCAAAGACTGTTGTTTACAGGAAAAGATGAGTCGATGTTAGAGAAGATGCACCAATAAAAGCGACAAAGTTGACAGCAAGCACACTTCTGGTGCTGCAGTAACATGCTGAGGTGGTACTCATCACTCGACGTACTGCGGACACTGTACAGGAGAGGGCAGATCCAGGGAATGGCAAGCCTTGGTCAACAAGTCGTGGGTTGAGGCTTCCCATCTTTGATGGTAAATCCTGGGTCAAGAGTAGCCGAAATCCATGGAACCAAAACAGGTCGGTTTGAATGGAGACACATGGGACAATTTTTTCCAAAGTACTCATCGATGGACAAGCTTACAATATAGCCGGCGAAGATGAGAATATCACATACGCAAAGCCTCTTGCGAGGAAGATATGGGCAGTAGATCCAATGTTGATTAGGTGTGGATTTGTCGCCAACAGTAGCACCACGAAAGCCTGAATGGAGAGAGTACAACATAGAACATACCCATAGATTTACATTTGCGCGAGGCCTTGCCTCATATAGAGAAACGGATTGCCCGCACTTGGGCGCATTTCAGGACCGTACTGGCAAGACCACCGTTCCAAGTTCCTTCCCTTGCGGCTCCCATGTAACAATCCATGGTCTACTGTTGCGGGTAAGCAGAACTGCATTGGACGTAATCCAACGGTCACCATCTCGATAGATTGGCCGCAAGGGTCATGTGAAAGAATCGTCACTTTCTGGGGCCTTGGCTGACAATCTTTTCGATGACTGGAGCCTTAGCACTGGGGCCTACCAACTTCCCATGTCTCTGACAGGGCGTGCTGTTGGGAAGTTGGAGTGGAAAGCTCCTGGGGGACATGGACTCTCAGGTGCGCCGCAGGACAGACATGAACGCTTTGGGGGTTAGGGATCCGAAACTTCGGGTAACCTGGAAACCCAATGATGATTATATAGTTGGATGATTAATTAATTATCATAAATTTGGAAATCATACAGTAATTGGTTGAACCGCAAGTGTTGTCATTGTATCAACCAATTATGGATGAAGATGGGTGATCGGTCAAGCACAGGCTGAACATCCCAAGTATTTTTTTTCGGAGTTGGAGTGTTCACCAGCAAAAGATTTTGGCCCAAGGACAATGTGACGACCAACTCATTGGGAAGTCACACAGTAAGGCCCTTTCCTTCTTGAATTTCATCATTGGGTCGCAAGCCTCTAGACCCACCCTGTTGCCAGCACTTCATGACGCGACCTCTCTACATTGGAGGTGTCGGCTCCTCAGATTGCTTTGAAGTGCACATCGACGCACTCAGTTGAGTCTTTGGTGCGGTGTTTTCATTTCGGAGTATATACTGTAAATTGAACCTATTGTTGTTTGTTATTTGTTTGTCACAGTAGCTTGCAATTTGCCCATGATTTCAACGTGCAAAATTTCTGGGCTCGGGAGTTTTGAAGTTGGAAAGGGCAACGGCATGCAACAGCGGCAGATCGACTGCACCCAGCCACCACTGGCCTCGGGGCTGGAGAGGCTCAACTGCTGCACCACCACTGGCCTCGGGGAGAGGCTGACCTCATGAGATCTTCCCTCCAAGGTGAACTCCACGGGCTTGTCTATGGTGCACTCGTCCCTTGCCAGAAGTGTGAAAGACTGCAGTTCTGAAGGTGTGACTTTCTTAGAACTTATTTATATAATATATTATACCTTAGTTATCTTATTTCTTTGTTTCATTTCTTTGTTCTTTCCTTTAAGCCGAACACTTCCAAGGACTAATAAGCTTGTCTGGCAGCAAAACAGCTGCGAGCAAAACGTTGAAACATTTTAGGGACTTTCTGAGGAAAATGTTTGGACGCTGCAGAAAGGCAGAATCAATTGCAATCAGAAAACATGGATTTCGACAGGGGGATCCATCTATGGCGCCCAGCCTCAGCTCTTCTCCTGAGGTATCCTGAGATGCCTGGTGCACGGGAACTGCAAGATGGCCTTGCAGCTAGGTCCAGTTGGGTCGCAGTTTGGATCGAAGGTGTAGGAGCTGTGACCGGCTTCCTGGATGGAGATTTAGTGTCGCAGTTTTGGGTTGAAGCTATGGGCAGTTCTAATGAGGTCATCGTCTTTATGGGATCCAGTTTGGGACCAACATGGAACCCACTTGTGTTTCATGTTCAACCCATTGCTATAGCCATTGGCCGGTGGACATGAAGATGATGACCACGACAAGGATGATCATGATGATGATGCTGTTGTTGGTGATGAGAGCCGTAAGCACTAGAAACCAAGAGACGTGTGCACCATACCGACTAATAAAAGTAGGTCAGGTGGGTGGACCATCCGAAGGAGCCTAGATGTTGGTTGGCTGTCCATTGGTTGGATCATGGCCTAGTAAGAATCCAATAGCGATCATCTGGTGCGCACTGCTAGTGAGTGGGGGGACCAAGGTTCAATAACTTGAGGGGGTTGAACTTTTGGACAATCTATCTTCAAGGACCAGTCTGCACGGATTATAGGCGGTTTTTGACAATTCTACAATTCTGAATTAGCAGTGGAGGCATCTGGCACTTGTCTCTGCCATTCTTTTTTCTTGCAAGAAAGCCTTCACTAGAGAGAGGCTGCTTGACTTGAGTCACATGGAACCAATTGATCTGAAAACTTCGGGCTTCCTTTTAACAGTGGGTTTTATTTCAGTCAAAAGATTCAAAGAGGACATAGGCTTGTCAGGGCTCGAGAAGTTCTGCCTTTTGGGTTTTCAGACTCAAATGATTCTTTGGGAAGTCCAGGCGTTTCCAGTTTAGACAGCTCCATTGCCAAAGTTGGGAACTACTCAACTTGAGACGCTGGTGTTGTGTTTCGCATTGTTTCGCTGTGACAACTCAGCTGCTTAGTGCTTAGCTTTCTTAGATGCTGGAGGCATGTGGCATGTTGCATGTGACAAGGTTGAATGTGAGAGACCATACAGGTCCCAGTTCGAATAGATTGGATGCATGATGCACCCTTGAATTTCCCATAGAAGCTCCAAGCTGGAAAGCAACATCAGACATCTATTTGACTAAGTCGTTTTGTTTGCTGTTTTTCCAAGAACCAAAGGAAACAAGTAGACAGCAAAGCTTAGTAAACTGAGCTTAGTAGACCTCGAAGCGAAGTCACAGCGGAGTCAGAATCTTTGGCGAAGCTTCGCTTTTGCTCTTGCTGAATGGAAGCCCATGAGACTCGGTCGCCTCCTGGCGGTGCTTCCGTTGCTTCATCTCCTTTGGCCGCCGCTCTTTACCCGCTGGGGGGGGGGGGTTGTCACCGCTTCCCAGGCGCGCGACACAGCGCAACCCCTACGATGTGCTGGGCTTGGCCGGTGGAGCCAGTTATGACGACATCCGCGCGGCCTTCCGCAAGTTGGCAAGGACCCGCAGCTGAAGCCTCAAATTTCTTGAGAGGTTGTGGTTGTGGTGGTTGTGGTGGTTGTGGTGCTTGTGGTGGTTGTGGTTGTGGTTGTGGTTGTGGTTGTGGTTGTGGTTGTGGTAGTGGTAGTGGTAGTGGTAGTGGTAGTGGTAGTGGTAGTGGTAGTGGTAGTGGTAGTGGTAGTGGTAGTGGTAGTGGTAGTGGTAGTGGTAGTGGTAGTGGTAGTGGTAGTGGTAGTGGTAGTGGTAGTGGTAGTGGTAGTGGTAGTGGTAGTGGTAGTGGTAGTGGTAGTGGTAGTGGTAGTGGTAGTGGTAGTGGTAGTGGTAGTGGTAGTGGTAGTGGTAGTGGTAGTGGTAGTGGTAGTGGTAGT
>VSDK01025189.1:59601-71086 GCA_009767595.1 Symbiodinium kawagutii
TGGTAGTAGTGGTAGTAGTAGTAGTAGTAGTAGTAGTAGTAGTAGTAGTAGTAGTAGTAGTGGTAGTAGTAGTAGTAGTTGTTGTTGTTGTTGTTGTTGTTGTTGTTGATCGCCTATTACTGACCTAGCCTAGCTGTACATGCAAGGGGTTGCTGGAAGCTTACCTATCAAGAAATGCCTAACGTAGCATATGGGGCATTGATCTCTTGGGTCGGCAAGCATGAGGGTCTTAGGCAACCCGAATAGTGTAGCTATCGGGATGTGGAACGGGTTTCGTTGTCACGGATACTCAAATGTTGTACCAGCAAAGCCCACTTGGGGGCTGCTAAGCAAGCACTTGGGCATTTGGAGCTGAGAGGAAAGGGGACTTCGAACAACAACAGGTAGTATAGGAGGGATGAGAAACAGTTGCGAGTGTAGCCAACAATGCTGGGGAGATGACGACCAACAATACTTGTAGACCTGTTAACGGTCTCAACGAGTGCAGACTGCAAGAATTAGCTATTTGGTGGGCGTGACTGTCCGCTGCAGCAAGACCGGATATGGGCAGCAAGACTTACTGATTCTCGGGGTACCCCTCAACCATTAAGAAACCAACCTTTTGGGGCAAAGGACACATGCACAAAACAGCGAACCCTTAAACACTAAAATCGATGTCCGCACAGCCCTGGATGATTGTTGTTGTGTGCACCTGGCAGGATGTACCATCCCGATGTTCCAGGTGCGCCTGGCTCTCCACAAAGCCAAACAATTACGACAGAGCCTTTGTGCCGGCGGTGACAACTGCGCTTGCCAACTTTTACTCGATTCTATGCTCACTCAATGACTCATGATTACTGTTTTTAGATTTTTCCTGGGCATGCCATGACGCTTTCCCAGCCCAGCACACGCAGTCTTATGCTGTCTTGCATGTTCCGAAATAGAGAATGACGAAGTGAACTGTTGTGGGTTTTCTCCGCACTTAGAAAGCATTTCTGCGATTTCATCGTAGCCCATTTACGTAAGGTTCATGTTTATATATGATGCGGCCCTGCCCAGCCCTCCCCTCTCCCCCCCAATGGTCATGGTCATGGTACTGGGGACCAAGGGGAAATCAATTGTTGTTCATGATTGATATGAGTCGATGATGCCAGAACCACGAAACCACCAGGTGCCCTGTGTGGGGGGGGACCATACCATTGGGGGGCGGCTAGGAGGTCGGGGGACGGGATCTGTTGCACATATACGGATATGATATATGGTGTATCATTTGATCATTCTTCTTCATATCATGGCGGATCGCAGATATGATGGCGGACACCACCCACCACCCGAGTTGCTGAGTTGATCAAAACCATGGGTTCAAGTGCCCAAACATGATCCGACTCACTTGCTTGGCAATGCCAAGCAAATGAGTCGGAACATGTTTGGGCGCTTGAACCAACAGCTTTCATCAACTCGGCAATTCCGATGGCGCACGCCATCAAATTTGCATTCCGCCATTGCCAGATTCTTCAGCATCTACATAGATATTAGAGTTAATATGATGGTTCATATGGTGGTTAATATGATGGTTAATGATGATTGACGATGATTGATGATGATTGATGATGATTGATGATGTATCAGATGGTTTACAGACGACGTAGAAACTGCGTTCCCAGATCTTGTTCTCTGCGTAGATGACGTCCGTCTGCCAGGCACTGGAGACGAAGACCGTTTCCGGTCCATCCGAGAGGTGCCGTGGAGTTCGCGGATGCGAAGCGGCAGGATTGAGCAACGCTTGGGTCAATGTAATGGTTAGTGACTAATCCATGGTTGGGTTGTAACAAAAGATTACAATGGAATGGTTGGGTGGTTGGGTTATAACTAATTGAAGTTCGTTGGAATTGTAATGGTTGGGTCAATGTTAAGAATTGTAACTACCCATGACATTGACAGATCTAGTCTAGACACACATGGGGGCACCTGTTCAAAAAATATACAGTTTCCAGATATTTCCAGATCGAACTATTTTTTGCATTTTGTTTTTGCGCGGCTTTCAAGAGCCAGCTTGTCGAGGGTCCACCCAACCTGGGCAAGTTTGGGCAACAGCCACTGAAGTCGAGCAGGTTTCAGTTCAGCAAGAACAGCAACTTGAGAGACACCCTTTTTCCATAGTTGGCTAAAGAGGGCTTTGCAGAGCGCGGTCCTTTTTTTCCTGACAGCAATTGGAAAGAGTAGGCGTATATATGTGTGCATATGTTTGGTGGTTTGTGGGCTATGTATTCTGGAGTAGTGCAATGCAATGCAGGGCAAGGCATGTGATCAGGCAGATATGCATGATGTGAGCGTGGCAGCAGCTGGGTTTCTACACGGAAGCCAGTCCTACTATCTACCAGTTCAAGACCAGCAGGTTCAGGTTCAATGACCAATGGCCATCACTGGGAGCAGATATTGGTGGTCCTTCCCATTGGGGCTGGTATCCAATTGCTTATGCTTGAGATATCATCGATATCTGAACCAGGATGCAGGATAGCAACCATGGTGGGGATGATGTTCGTGGCCTTCGGTACATGTAGTTGATGACAGTTGTCTACAATGAAAACATTTGTGGTTTGATATCCCTAGTGTTGAATTGGCATCCCTGTCATAGTGCCAGTGTGGAAAACATTGAGTAGTGTCCAACCCCCCCAGGCTCGGTTGATCATTTTGTCCACCATACCTGCCATGCGGTATCTCCTCTAGTTGGGCAGGCTTGTGATTTGGGGAAGTACCAGTCCCGTTCTAGGCAAGTTTGTTGTTAGATGGATTAGCAGCTTTGGCTATTTAGATTTGGAATCAACAGATGCTTACAAATGTTTATGAAATATTTTTAAAGTGCTTGGAAACACTTCCCACATGCTTTGAACATGCTCAAGAAACGCCTAGAAACGCATAGAGATGAGGCTCAAAAATCCAAATGCTTGGAAATGCCTAGAGATGCTTATCAATTCATCCTTCAATGCTTATAAATGGATAATTCATCCTTCAATGCTTCTAAATGGGTGTTTCTCAAAATAGGGGTACCACTAAATCATCTAATACCAGTCATTTACAGCAATAAACCATCCATTTTTTGGGTCCCCTATTTTGAGAAACCACCAAACCTATCATTCTCCATTGTTTTCCCCTTTATTGTTGGTCATTATCCCCCATTATTGGTTGCTTAATATTGACCCATAGCCAAATGGATAAACATCCGCGTCGAATCCCATAGCTCCTTCGAAGTGCCAGGCACTGGAGGAGCTTGGGACTTCGGCAGGCGTCAGGGGATGGTTGCCACGGGGTTAGTACAGGATTCATAGGGGGAATAGGTACTTAATAGGTGGTTAATGGGTGGTAATAGGTGGGTAATAGGTGGGTAATAGGTGGTGATAGTTGATAGATTAGTGGTAAATAGTGGGTAAGAGGTGGTTTATAGGCGGTCAATAGGTGGTAACTAGGTGGTTGAAATAGGTGCTAATTAGGTGATTCATGGATTGATTGATGGTTGATTGATGGTTGATTGGTGGTTGGTTCATGGCTTGATTAATGGTTGATGAATGGTAGGTTTAGAGGGAATGTTTGGTGAATAGAGATGGTTGTTTGCTTATCATCATAGAGGAACGCTGATTAATGATGATTAATGATGATTGATGATGGCTAATGGTGATTAATGATAAACATAACGAGCATGCATTCATGGTTGTTGGCACGACAAGGATTCTGTTACAATGACATTGCTGCATTATAGTCAATGATGTTGTGATGTTAATGATTGACGTTGGTCGATGATAGTTGTGCTCAACAGTGGTTTTGAGTTTGGGAAGTTGCTGGTTGACTGGGCCGATGTTGCCCTGTGATCACTGGCGAAGTGAACTGAAGTGGGACATGTCCCACGGCATCCACACTTGTCGTAATTTGCTAGGCTAGCTTAGGAAAATCTTCAGTTCCTTTACTGGTGACAAATTCGGAGATGGAGATGCGGTGGTGGACTTTGTCAGTCGGATCGCTGTGGACATGTAGTTGTTTCTGCATGTGTGCTTCCTGCTATCCAGCATTTTTTTTGCCATGAAATGAAATGCTGTATATCTATATCTGAGTCGATCCCAGCCAACCCAACTGAATAGACCCTTGAGAAACCAGTGATGGTTGGATTCGATTCCGGATTTGCGGGTGCTACTACATTATGAATCACACATAAAGTAGCACTTGAAAGCCAATCCCAATTCCTTCCTGTTGTTGCTCACCCTCATCCATAATCATCCAATTCCGTTATCATCCTATGATTGGTTATATAATGGACACACTGTACTAACAGATACCATGAGTCAATATTGTTGTCCATGATTGGTTGTCTTTGTTGAAACTGTCATGTGTGTGATACCTCGTCATTGCTGGTTGGTATTGGCTTTATCCACTATTATTCACAATGATTCATCATCATAAGCCATGATCAACCGACAATTATTGATAATCACTGGCCATCAATCAGGATTGACCACTACTATGCCATTATTCATGATTGCTAAGAACATTCACGAACCATCTGTCCCTACCATTGCCCTGCGGAGGTTTCTCAGAACAGGGGTGCCCTGAAATCATCCAGTTTATTGATCATTTAGAGTAATAACCCAACCATACCTTTGGGTTCCCAAGTTTAAGAAATCACCATATGGTTGGTATAGATTCAATATTACTGCTGGCTATGATCCCTTATTATGAACCACCATTATCCCTTACTAACGAAATGGGCGATACAGCAACCATTCACGAATCATCTCTACCACGGTTCTGACTTCAAGGTGTCACGTCACTTGAAAGACTTGACACCGGTCCAGGTCGCGCGCGGTGGTCCACACCCAATGGCGGAGGGTCAGGGTACAGGGCCACTTACAGCAGCTATGACACTTATGGAAGTGACTTGGCTTGGTGAATGTTGGTGATATTTTTAGCAAATCAACTTGTAAATTCAATTGCAAATGATTAACTTGATGCTCTTTTCCTCGGTAAATTTTGGTGAGTTGCTACGGTCATATTCACTGCTTCAAGTGAGTACAACCACTCAGAGGTCTTGGAGACTTCAAAGGTCTTTCCATGTGTATAGTTTCTTTGCATGTGCATACATACACATATAGACTTCATATAGATCTCTCTCGCTCTATACATATATATATATATCTATATATACGTATATTTTTGAATAGATAGTAATATATAAATAAATATATGATAATGTTATATATACATACATATATATATGTATGTATACGTATATACATGTAATGTCCATATGTTTGTACAAATTTTACGGATATGCAATGTACATACATGTACGGACACAGACTTCCTTGGAGTCCACTTGTCTGTTACATCTCGCGTCACTCGAGGGTGTACGGGGAAGGATAGGGTCCCGGATCCTGCAACTTGGCTGGAAGCCCCCAGGTTACACCTCGGATTTCAGAGGCTATGCCTACAACTACGACACCAGGCGTTGGAAATCGCCAAGATCTGCTGGATGAAAGAGGGAGATCCGTTTAGCCACTATAGGTGTCTCTACTAGCATCCTGGAGAGTCTCATAGAGGGTTGATCACAAAGATGATCAAAGTGGGTTGCTTACTATGAAGAATGGCAGCTTATGCTGTTCCGTCCTTGCTCCCATGTTGACTCATGCTTGATGGTTTGTCGACAAAGCATATTTTGCCCATGCCAAATGCCATGAACTTTTCTGCCAGGTGTTCCCAAAAAGTCCATATAGCAGTCCCCACTAGCAGTCCCCAGTAGCAGTCCCTAGTAGCAGTCCTCAGTAGCACTCCCTATTGGAGTCTGATAGCATTCCCTATGGGAGCCTGCTAGCATTCCCTAGCCGTGGAGCTTCCTACCAGGGCGCAGCGTGAGCCGAAGCGTCGTGAAGATGAGCGCGAGTACGCGCGCGAAAGGAGGCGCGGAGCAGCGGGTTGGTCAACGAAGCACCTGACTCTGGCGATGAAGCATTGATCCTCCTGGGTTGGTGCAAAAGGAACGTGTTTCTGGAATTCTCCTGCTGTTCTTCACAGGAACCCATCACTTGGTCCAACACGTGAAACCAGTTGCGCAAAGTTGGGCAAGAGGCAGTGTTTAGATTCACACATCGGTTCAACTTCCGGACAGGGTGGAAATGTTGTGCAAAAAGAGAGTAGGGTGGTGCGAAGATCAAAGCAGGATGTTCTATCCAAAGCTGAGGATGTTGAGGAACCAAAATCACAGACACACCAGGCATTGTTATGGTCCTACGAAATGGACCCCAAGCATAATCGTAAATGATTCTTAGATTTTACGTATCCAATAAGTTTCTCACAAATCATGAGCAGCACGGGTGAGTTCAGGGGTCACGGTTGGGTGATCCTGTGAACAGCATCAGTAAGTTCCTGACGTTTTAATCGAAACTGTCGCGCAGGGGGCCGAACAGGAAGAGGAAGGAAGAGGCAAAGAAGAAGGCAACGTCGAGAGTGGTTCTGTGTATGGGCACCCGAACTTTTCTGTGAATGGGTTTGTGTTGAGGGTGAAATGCAGGTTGATTTCTGCAATTCGGTCTTTCAAAACTGCATAGTGTCAAGCACTTGTTTCCAATTCTCCGATGCCTTTGCATAGTTCTTTCATCTCGATGACCAATATCCTTTAGGTTTGCTATGGATACAGTTTTGAAGATGGTGACAACCATATCCAACTGTCTTCCGGATCACCATACGGTGTTCTGAAGTTTTTGCCACGGGAATACGAGTCAAAGCCACATTGTATCCAATGAATGGGTTTTGATATGAAATTCATTCTCAGTGGGAAGCCAAGCAAGTTATCATTCATTTTGACATTATTGACCGAGTTTCAAATTTCAATGCTTTGATGACTTGATTCAAGGCCAGTGCGGGTATGATGTTCTGATTCCAGTGAACCATATCACACATAGTAACTATACGTCCTCTTCTTCGTAACTTGCTGAGTCGTCAAATCCTCAACGGTTGCGCAAGGCCAAAGGGCCTGGAGGATCCACTGGATCCCAAGATTTCATCATGGAAAAGGAGCTGAAGAAGGCGAGCCATACTGCCTTGGTGAAGGGACGACTTGGTCCATGGAAAGGGAGATGCAACTGGTGCTGCTTCAGGTTGGGGATCAGCATTCAGAATAGATATATAATTATATATAATTATATATATAAATAAATATCCGTATAAATATCTATTATATATATATATATATATACAGAGTTAGTTATACTTGCGTAAGCCACTTTAGAAGTCTTTCCCTTGACCCTTTTGGTCACATCTTTCCCTGCCAAGTTTCAGCTTCTCAAAAGTTCTCAGCATGTGCTCAGCCATTTGGGTTCAGCTGATTGATGGCCCATGGACACACAGATGGCTGGCCAAGGGTCAACCAACATGACTTATGGCACTGCCATCACCATCAATCCAGGTGCCAGCGTTGTCCCACCGACCAGGATCGGTTTGGTGATGGTTGGGTCCCCTGCAAGGGTGCGTCTACCTACTGATTGCTTGCAGTTTCAAGTCTTGGTCTGACTGGATAGCATGGTACACGCAGATCCGACAGCAGCACAGACACACAGACACATACAGATCCTTCGTTTGGTGCTGAAGCAATGGCATCCTAACATGGAGGACTTCTTTGGGCGACTTCTCGCTGAGTTTAGTATGACAGGTGTTGAAACCATGCTCCAGAACGCAACGAACGCCGGCATTTCACCCAGCAACGTGGTGGGGTCCATGATTTGAATGGCCCCGCCTGTGTTGAAAACAGGGAACATCTGAACATGTGCTTTTGACCTGGTAAATTCTCTTCATAAGATCTGGTTATCCACTCGTTCTGAAAGAAGCATGAGATATCTTGACTGAGCAGAAGTTGACTGCAACATCTTCGAAGTGCTCAAATATGTCAGACCAAGGGTTCTCCACATATCAGGGGAGGTTTCCCTACATTTTCCCGGCAGGAGTCCTTCCAGGATGGTGATTTTGTTCAGTTCCATGGCTTGAAAAGCAACGAAGCAGACAACGGCAAGATTGGAATCATCGTACGTTTCGTTCCAGAGACCAAGCGCTATGAGGCCAGCGCCGCGCAGCTCTGCTAGCTATGTCTAATGAGATTTGATAGATGGCTCCTGGATGTGGGCTTGTCCATTTGGCAGGTTGTAGGCCATTTGGTTGTGGGTGAAGCAGTCAACCATCAATGACTTAAGGGGGATACCGAACAATTTCATGGCTACACCAGGGGTACCAGTGGGGTACCGCGGGTGACCCACAACCAGACAGGTCCATTTGGGGGTCATCGCCACCAACATGCCACCCCACCGGCGGCCAGGTCTCTGTGTCCTGGCAATCGAAGCCCAAGAAAGTCAAAGCTGCGAGTCTTTGCGGCAGAGCATTGCTTCAATGATCACATGGTCAAACACGGCCAGGGATGATTTGGATTTTTGTTGATCATGAGAGGATCATTCGGGTTATGATTTTGGTTGATGATGTTATGAGTTTTGTTGATGATTTTGAGAGGATGATCTGGATAATCATTTTTGTTGAACACTATGATGATTGTGGTTTATGATTCTGTTTTGATGATAGTGGTTAAGACGTCATAGACGTCGTTGCCACAACTTTGTCTCGACAACGGATTTGGGGATCCCAGTTATCAGGACCGCATCGCCTGGGGGTTAGCGGCTAGCGCCATATCACTGGATCCGGTTGATGGTTGTCATTGGCCCTACCCTGCTGTAGCAAGTCTCACTAAGAATCACTGACGCGCATTATCGAGGATGATTGATGGTGATTATTGATCAACCATCCTTGATAGTGATGATTGATTGATTGATTGATTGATTGATTGATTGATTGATTGGTTGATTGATTGATTCATCAATGGTTCCCTATCACTATTTTTGATCAACGACCGTTGATGAACCGCTTCACCCCATGATTCACCGCTAGGAATCTGAAGAAGCTGCCGCCCAAAGTGCCTGCAGCCGAGCCCGAGCCGCCTGCGGCCGAGCCCGAAACGCCCGAGCGCAGCCGTGAGCAACTGGGCAGAGCCGAGGGACCTCAGTGAATGGTGAACTTTTGGTTGGCAATAGATGAGTATGTACTGTAATCAAATCAAATGATCGGATGAGGACTCAAAGTACTAATGGTTGATTAAGTTGATGATAATAGATGGATGGCAATAGATTAGTAGTTGATTCAGTTGATGATCAATTGTGATGATATTAAGAATGATGATAACTTTTGCTTGGCAATTGATGACGATCTTAAGATTCTGTGATGCTTCATGAATGATTTTTGATGGTTGGTCATGGGTGATTCATAATGGCGAGATGAATGAAGACGGTTAAGACTGGATGCTTGATGTCATGATAGTTGGTTGATGGTCTCATGATAGTTGGTTGATGGTCAAGTGACACTTGACACTTGTGAGTTCAGAATGGTTGATGGATGCAAATCCTGCTTCACAAGAGATGGTGGTTCATTCATGGTTGAAGGATGGTAATGATTGATAGCAGGGAACCAGCGATAACCAGCGATATCAATGGTTTCTTGGATCACCAACTTTTGGTGGGTATCTTGTAGGAGTTGATCTAAAGGTCTATGCAGGAATGTTGATCCTGATTGCCCCCAGTGTTACCACGAGAAATATTATGTTTTTCCTCTTGTCTTTCGAGTTTGTGAAAGTATAGAGTTCTTTTTTAAGAACCACACGCTTGGCATTTTTTCCTAGAGTTCATGAAAGTAAAATTTCAATTTGCGAAGAATGGCCGTGCACTGCAGAAATATCAAGCACCATGTATCATTTGGTTGGTGGATGGGTCGAGGGTTAGTGTTGGTGGGTGTGGTAGCTGCAAGGGGCGCTGGGTGGGATGGGATTGCTGCACTGTATCATGACATAAGGATATGAAGGGCCGTAAAGTTGCCACGGCAAAAGATCAGGGATGTCATAAGGGAATAAGGGAATAAATCAACTCGCAAGTCCAAGACTGAACCCTGGATGTCAATGTGGCCGTGTTCTGAACAACGGGATTCCGACCAGCTCTGAGGTACAAGGTCTTTCTATCCAAGGGGGACGGATTTGAAGCATCGTAAATGGTTCCACGATCGAAGTATAGCTGGTGCCGATCTAACCTCAAGGGGTGGACTGGCCATGGCTAAGCTGTGCAAGGAGGTGGATCCACTGCATTGCAAGAGTGGGCCAGCCTCACCTGGGGCTCACCATGGTGGTGCACATTACACACTGATACAGGAGAGATCATCTGAGATATCTGCTTACCAGGTGGATTATCCTGCTCACTGGTGGATACATGTTTTTTGGAACCCAGTGATTCAAAACCAGCAGTTTTAGAGCTGTGTTGTGCCAAGGACCGCACCCAGTGCCAGTGCCACGTTGCCAGAGACCGAGAAGGGGCAACACTCCAGGACTCCAGCTGCTGTTGATCGATATGTTTCATGAACTGTTTACAACAGTTGAAAATTGGTTAATGAGGACTTATCACACTCAATGGTTTACACTGATTGATTGGCGTTTAACGATGGTCAATTTGTGCTACACCGGAGAGCAAGCAAAAATTGTCTTCAGCATACCAACAGCCTAAAGGGATCCCAAGGATATATTTGCAATGATTTTACCCTCAGTTCCTATCCCAAGTGGAGCAATACATCATTGGCATCAAGCCGATACGCCGATGCACTAGTCTGTCAATGATGGTCGCCAACAGCCGGAGGGACATTGACATGATCAACCCACAGCGATAGACCGCGCGAGAAATATCCACGGGTTGTGATGTATGCCTGTATACATGATGATAGTCGTTACCCCAATAGGGGTACTTGCTGATTGATGAAGCGTTGATGAACCCATCGTACACTGTGCCTGGTGAATCAGTACAAGCGATTCTAGAAATACCTAGGCAAGCAACCTGGCAACCTCATGAAGATGGGATACGATAGCTGGGCAGTGGTTCTTGCTCTGAGTCATGGTCCGTTCAAGCTTTGGCAAAGTCTGTGGAGGATGGGTTGATGATCTCGGGCCAATGGGGGGATTTTGGACATCATTGAAGGAAATGTTTCGCTATAGTCTTCTGTTGTTATTGGCAGCCTCGAATTCATGTAATAAATGCCTTCAGCAGCCTACCAATGCACATCCAAACATGTTTTTGGTTTGAACCCCCAGAACAAGAAACATGCATGGACTGATTCAAATGCTCTGAACAAAGATTTTGAAGATTGACATGTGCAGATTTGAAACTCAGTTTTTTTGAATAACTAGATATAACTATATAATTATATATATATATATAACTATATATGTATATATATATATATACAAATAAATAAATAAATAGATAAATAAATAAATAAATAAATAAAAAGAGATGGACTGTTCTTCGAGGTCACCAGATCTGCGCAGGACTGGCTCTAAGAAGCGCGCTGCTTCAAAGAGCCGTTCCCGCTCCCGTCGCTCGCAACGCCGGTCCCGCTC
>VSDK01025189.1:71176-89185 GCA_009767595.1 Symbiodinium kawagutii
CCGCCGGTCCCGCTCCCGGCGTCGGTCGCGGTCGCGGCGGTCGCGGGGTCGGCGTTCGCGGTCCCGGCGATCCCGGTCGCGGAGAAGGAGGTCCAGGCACGTTGCTGGGAAAAGTGTTGAGACTCCAAGCAGAGCTGGGGACTCCAAGGTTTCCAACTGAAAACCCGCAACTGTCATCAACGATGCGTGGATTTTCCGGGCAAATGACTTAATTCTGTGTGAGAAGTGTTCAACCAACCCTTTGCTCACGTCATTTGGGATAAAAGAGTGAAATATCGCTCCTACTGGTACGGTCGCGGTCAATCTCTCGTTTCTCACCCTGCTGTCCATCCCAATGGCCAAGACCCTTGCAGGTTGATTGTAGCGTGCTGGATGAACTCTCTCCTTTCTTAATTCTGACCCATTACCGGGAATATCTTTTGACCGACCACGATGACCAATCCCCTAGGTTTGGACACTGCTAAAAATATCATCTAAGAATCTCCAGTAAAGCACAGGCAAAAGGTGATCTTTGGAAAGAAGCTCATGGCAACCCTGACATTTGCGTATCATCAATCTTGAGCCCTCATGCTTGCTTGTTCCAGGAGCGCCAGTCGTGACAAAAAGAAATCCAGGTGCGCCAGATCCGAAGCTGCGAAATTTTTGCCGGGCCACTGAGACATGACCAGTGAGGTGGAAGGTGGAAGAGCAGAATCACAAGCTCGATCAATTTCCATGGCCAACGGGGGTTTGCAATAATTGCGGACTGAAGAATAGGCAACAAAGTTGGGATGAAGATTTGCGGATGACCTTGAGCATCCCCCAAAAATTCTAGCGTTTTTTCAGCATTCCACGGATTTATTCTTGACATCAGCATAGTAATTAGGATGCTGCATACAAGCAGTTGCTGACCCTCACCAAGCTAGTTTTATGTTTTTTGGGTAAGTTTTATCCAAGCAGATCACCAGGACGGCTCTGCATCGTCCAGCGTGAATCCATCGAACATAGCACTAAGGCATCCAAGTTCTCTCCCTTTGCCAGATCTGGCAGTAGAAAACAACCATATGGAGGTTTCTTAAAAATGGTGAACCCCCCAAAATGGTTGGTTTATTGCTATAGATGCTAATATTCGATGATTTGGGGGTGCTCCTATTTTGAGAAACACTCATATCAGCAGCATTCGTTGATGGGTTCTTCAGGTCTATGAGACGATTGGGCCGATGACCTTAGGCTTTCACCATCACCCATCGCGAGCGGAGGGTTGACCTGTCAGGGAAATTCCAGCGACCCAAAGTGGCCGCGATGCTGCTGGTGCACCGGGCGTTGGGAAGCCTGGGCGCAACCATGGGTGGCACATATTTGGTGAGCCTAACATGGTCTAATTGTTGATATTATAGCTGATTATGGCTGTTAACAGTGGTGACTAGATGTGGTTAGCAATCCTTGAAGATGGTTTCCCAACGAAATGAAGGCATGAGAATTTGGATGGATTTTGGCGACAGTCCTGTCTTGATGCTCTTTTCATGTTGAATTTCTAGCTGCCAGCCGTTGAATGAGCACCATAGTTTCGATTCCTTATCTTTTCACACCTGCGTTGGTGAGTAGTTGTAAGACCTGTCTGAAAGCACTCGATTCCCTTCCGTTCTCAAACGATTCCATCCTCGCTTAGCTTCTTGCTCTGCTACACACCATCGTGCAAAACACGAACTTCACTCATTCATACCCTCTCTTTTTGGTTCTCTCTCTCTCTCACAAAGTGCCCAAACTGAATCCTATTTGGTTGTGCACTTTTTCCTCCTTCCTTGTCTCCTTTCAATTGAACTCTCCACTACCTATCCAACACAGCTCTCGGGCAAACCGCACCACAAAGCCACAACCCACTCACTGTGCGCGCTGCTGATTGCCTGAAGGCACATCTGCAGGCTTAGGGTGCTGTCCTGTTGTCACTCCTAGCCATCTCTGGCCATGCTTTCATCTGCATGCATATCCCAACAGCCACCAACCGTAGAATTCTTGGCATGACACTTTCTCTAACCCTGGCCTTTCCAATTTTTGGCCTCCTAGTTTTTGTTCCTCTAGTGCTCTTTCTGAAACGGTGGTTGAGCATGGAAATTGGAGTTCTGTCATTGTCGGAAGTGGGACCTTTCTCTTTCACAAGGTTTTTTTTAAGGCTTTCTTCGACCTGACGACTCTTCTTGTCAAATCGCCGGGGTGCGTTTGATGGGACCAATCTGTAGAGTAAAACCCATTCCCAAAAGTTGTCGCAATTCGATCGGTGTGTGGGGGTTTGCCATAACCCTATGGGGAGTTCCGCATATGACACCATTTTGGAGGGATTTTGCGAGAGGTTCGCTCAACTCCTTCGTCAACTCTGCCGAGGCATTTGATCCAACGTTTGGTGGTGGAAATGCCAAGCCCAGTAGCGTTTCGTGGCATGAACGGTGAGTTGTTGCGTCCCAGGTCCCAGGTTCCACCATCCATGGACAGCTCATCAGCAGCTTTCTTGGGCGCCTCCAGGGACCCACATCCCATGATTCACCCAAAACACCAGCCGCTCAGCGCGAACAGGAGCTTGTCCTTCTTCACTTGTTCGACACGAAGCAAGTGTTTCGATTTGTTATATGTTTGGGAAGTTGACCCCAATCCAAATGCATGGAGTGAAAAAGGAAGATACATAGCCAATTTGATCGAAACTTGGCCTCTCACGAAGCTTGGTGCGGAGTTCCTGAGGCACCAAAGGGTGGTGGTAAAGGCAACAAAGGGCGCAACTTTCAGATCTCCAAGGTGCGGGTGGGTCTCAGCAATGAGGTTTGCCACTGGGGAAGGCAACATTTGTGGACGCCATTGATTCACTGGCAAACTTGATGATGATCCGAGGGTATCATAGGGTATGGAGGGTGCCTTAGTAATTGTGAACACTACAGTGCTGGCTATAGCGACAGATGGCGATTGCTCGGCACCAAGTTTGGGTCATTTCCAGGATCTGAGCATCAATTTAAGCAGAGGGACAGACCAATCACTCAGAAGCTTCTTCCTAAAAGCATGTTCCTTTTTAATGAAAAATGTAAGGTGTGACTGGTGTGCACTCGTTCGCATAGTCTTTTTGAAAGAGAGCAATTTCAAACCTTGGGCAGGAAAACAAATCAAAACAAGGGATGATGGGATATGGCTATGGGCCAATATTAACCAACCATTTTTTGCGGGGATGACCAACCAATAATAAAGGAAAACAATGCTTAATGATGGGGGAACCAGGGGTACGGGGTTTCGACCCACAGCCATATGTTGTGGCTGCCAGAGAGTCTGCTGGGAACGACACAACAGGCCCTCATCACTTCCCTGTAATACTGTGGCGGTTTTCCTGTAAGACACCAGCCTTGTTCACAGCAGATCTCAGTGGATATGTTGAGTTTCAGGCGAGTCGGATCCAGCTCTCCAAGTGTTTGTCTAACTTCCAGCGCTAACCTAACAATATGGAGCACTATTTTGTACTTACCCTTTGGTAAACTAACCTGGCAATGGAAAATCCACCATTTTGTTAGGAATTTTCCATTGCCAGATTAGTCTACCAGAGGCTAGTTCCCAACTGCAAACCCAACTTGACTGGTCAAATCCGACTTCACTGGCTTGCGCCCAGCCGGTTACTCGCCCCCTGGGCCCAGGCCCTAGCGCGAGTGCTTCGGCACACAGCACAAAGCCTGGGGGTGTCAATCCGAGCAGATGGCTTTTGCCTGGTGCAGGAGCGGATCCATGGTGGTTCTTAGTTGGCTCATGCTTGTCCCGTTCAGATGGACCCCCAAAAATCCAAAAGTCCTCAGATTTGTCCAGGAAATAGCATTTCGAGCACGCATGTTGAGATTTCGATGGAACTGTTGATTCTTTCCGGAGATCACGACTAGAATTTCGACGGGATTTGAGCGGTGCGGTCGGTGTGCGGCCGGATGGCATCATCACCAGGACATTTTGGGCCTCCCAGACTTCAGCTCCATTGGTGCGACCCTTGAAGAAGTGCAGGTGTCGGGCCATGCCGGGCAACGATTTTCCATTTCCACTTCAATGGACGGCCATGTAGTTGTATATGTTTGGCGTTCGCCTTGTGGGCATCATGCTCTGGTGGGACCTTGTGATAGGTGGCTGTGCAAAGCAACGACAAGAAGCGCTTCGAGACCAAGATGGAAGCTGACAAGGCTGAAAGTGTTTCGGGGAGGGCTTCCCATGGGGTTACCCCGCAATGCTCATACATGAGATAGCGCCAAAATATTTAAACTATTCCGTTTTTGTTCATTTTCATTTTAGCCGTTGCTCACATGTCCACCAAATTGGTCAGAAGTAAACATTCCAACATAGACAGAAGATTCATTTCTGGAGGTCCGCGGTTGACGTCAGAGATCTGGGTACAAACCTTGTGCTGGGCAAAGTCCAATGTATTGGCCTTGAATAATCAATAACCACTATCAAGCATCACAATTATCAACCATTATAGTGTCATTATTGGCTATATACTGGATTTTTACACACGTACCTTGCGAACCAAGCGGTTGATCATTGCTATAGTTCTACCACAGCTGGGGATGCGGGAGCCCGGTCACCGACCGAGCTCCAGCTGATCACCTCGATGGCAGTTCCCATCCGAGGTGGGCGAAGTGAGATGTCTCGCGGTTTCACTACCGTTGTTGGCTCTTGGTTGTTAGCTCCTACGGACAACAAATTGACCATCACTCATGAACTATGCCTAATATATCTGAACCAACCCAGGTACTGAGATGTATCAATTGCTGTAGCCACCTCAATGACCTCAAATAGATAAGTACTATGAATTACTTCATAAAGAAATCAATCACCAGCAATACCAGAAAATCTCAATCATCGCCAGGACTAGCTATTGGCATGCTATTGGCATGCTATTGGCTATGTTTAAAGCCAATTAGCCTAATGTACCTATGTTATCAGCTATGGTATGAGCAATGTACCATGAACAATAGTTCTACTAATTACTTACAGTAGTAGTTATGATTTCATTATCATCAGTTATGTGTAAACAGAATGAAGCCTAAGCCACCAGCAGCATCAGCCCATGGTTTCGTGAGGTGCTGATCCGTGCAGTGCAGGGTCATTCCATGAAGGCGGCGTGGCTGCTGAAAGGTGAACGAGTTGATGCTCCAAGTAGCGATGGTGGTTAGATGGTGACGAGATGAGGTGATGATGCTGCTGATGGTGATGGTGATGCTGATGGTGATTGTGATTATGATGGTGATGATGATGATGGTGGTGGTGGTGGTGATGATGATGATTTGACGACTCTCATGATTATGATTGTCTCTGGCTTGTTGCCCACTATGGCCAGTCAAGGTTCCCAGTTCTACCATGGTTTGCCTCTGGAGTTAGTCTTGCTGATCTTTGTGTCCGAGGAATCCAGTCTTTTGGCCCCGCTTCTTCTGCAGCACAGAAATCCACCTCGGCCCAGTGCCGTTTCAGCCGAGAATTGCTGCTGCCCAGCTGCCCATTGCCTGGCTTCTCTTCAAGTTATCCAACTGCTGGGGCCCCAAACTCCTGGTTTTGCCACGATTGCCCTCCCTGCCATGTGCTTGCCCCTCTGACGGGTGCAGCAACCCAGGTCTTCTCTGCTTTGCTACTCGCTTTCCTCCAAGTGCTGCGGCTTTCTTCTCTCAGTACGGGAATCCAGTTCCGACATCAATTTCTGCATCCGGGGTTTGTCTGGTACTTGTTTTCCACAGGCTCTCTTCTTTTTGAGCACAGTCATTCCATTGTGATTTGGGCCTCAAGAGCTTGTCTCCAATTTTCGCTGATTGTCTGCACAAATGTACTACCATTTCTGCACCAGCGTTTGTGGCCAGTGAAAGGGTCGAGTTCACACTGTTCACACTGTTCACACTTCTCTGCTTCAAGAACTCTTTTTCCAGTTGCTTTCCTTTTTTGGTGGCCTTCAGCAACCCAGTTCTGTCATGCTTCTCGGCAAACCAGTGCAGCTGTGTTTGAGTTGTTCGCAGATGGCCCAGCGTGTGAAGTTTCGCAAAGGCTTGTACAACACCACTGGGCTTTTAATTCATACGTCCGTCACCGCATCCACGCCGGGAAAGCTATGCCAATGCTATGTGGGGTCAATGGTGGTTGAAGTACTTCGATTGAACGCAGATATGGAAGATTAATCTACTCTTGTCTATTTGTCACAGTCATCATGGGTTGCCCACTTGGCTTGGGTTCATAACTAGCGGATAGACATGATGGGATGGCTGTGTTTCTTTCATGGCTCCAGCGGTGTCTGGCGCAGACCGTTGACGACGACAGCCTCTTGAAGCGGTTGAATGCTGACGATCCCAACCTTCCCAAGGTCGGGGTGCAGGCTGCAGACGGATTTGTCTTTGGTATGCGGTGTCTATGGAAGTCCCAACCATCCCAAAATGATGATTCTTGACATGGACACCAACATCAAACCCAAGTGTCGACATGATTGTAAGGCAACAACGACCAGCTTCATCATGAAAGCACACTTTTTAGGCAGGGGCTAGGGGGCTGCCTCAGATGAATGTTTTACATGGAGTTGCCCATAGTTGGTGCGTCCAAAACTTCAAAATCCGGGGAGTTCCTTTTTCGTTGTTCTCTGGGAGTACATATCCACGTTGATTGTCAAAATATGTACTTTGGTAAAGGTTTCTAGGAGCCACCTGGGTCAAACTTGTGCTTGTACTTCTTCCAAACTCTGGGGCATGCTTGCGCTAAAAATACCTTGGAGTCTGGATGGAATTCAAATTCAGCAGCAAACCTGCATGCAGCCTAGAAGTGACGTCTGACATCATCACCAAATCTTTTGATGTCGGGACATAATGGTTTCCCAATCATTTGAGGTTGTGAGATCTCTCCATCTTCGATGTTTGTACATGACTACAGGACCTCCTGTTGCAACCTCAACGTCTAAAAATTCTGGGGTGGCCATTTCCCATTCATTGGTATCGCGACCCCGATGGACTGTTCGGATGACAATCTATTGATACTTGGGGAGATGCTTGGAACTATGTTCAATACACCCACTCAACGAGAGCACGTCAGAGCGCCCTGAAGATTGCAAAGTAGTTCAAAACCAACACCCAATTTAGACTGCATCAGCGAACGTTTGCATACCATGAACCGGCTACCAAGAAGCATAATCCACAACCAGTATCAACCTCCAGGCACTAACCAGTTACTAGCTACTAATAACCAGTTGCTAGCCACTAAGAACCAGTCACTAGCCTCCAATAACGACTAACTAGATATCTAATAACCAGTTCCGAACCACGAAATTCACGGTCCGAAGCTGGAACGAAAACTGGGTGCAGGTCTGTGTGCATGGCACCTACCGACGCTGCGTGGAGTCCATCCAGAGGCGATCACTGGGAAGATATGGCGAGCTGGGTCAAGCAGTTCACCAAGCAAGAATAGCTGGTTGATGGTTAATAATAGGGGATGATAACTAGCAATTATAGGGGGATATACCAGCTATACACACTGGTAGCTATGGGTCAAGATTAACCAAACAATCGTGGGGGTAACAACCAACAATTTCATAGGGAAAACAATAGTTAATGATAGGGGAACCAGGGGTACATGGTGAACTGACCCATAGGCACAGTATCCTAAGTGCTTCCATGAATGGTCACTTCATTGAGCAATTTCCGGCTTGGGATGATGGAGATGGCTTGGGCAACTAAACACAAAGTTGCTATGGATCACGACGAAAAACTCCTCCAAAAGATCGATGAACACCCCAATCGAATCTATTCTCTTCATTGCGACACCGATCCGCGGTACAGGGGACGGATGACCATCAGGGCACCTACGGTAGCAAAGAGCCATTGGTGACCACTTTGTGGCTGCAAGGCTTGATGACATTCTGGACCTTATAGGGGCCCTACATGGCTGCATGCCCACAGGGCCTGTCCGGAGCTGGACTGTCAATGCTAATGTTAACAAACGACTCATGGTTCCTTTGGGACTCCCCTATGTCGCCCTGGTGATAGTGGTTACAACACTGAGCTTCAGGATTATCTTCCATTTCTTGTTGTTGCTTGAGTGTCGAAGGGGCTATTGACCTACGGTAAGGTCAGAGTATAATTATTGAACCTCATGGTAATGCCTGTCAAGCGGCTTTTTTGCCCCTGGGGCCATTCACACCACGAGGGCAGACCAGTCGATCGACGAGCTTAGTTGGCTGTGTGTGAAGCCCGAGAAACTCAAAAAAATCCTGAAGCAAAAAGCAGGAATAAGCTTGACCATCCTAAAAGTTAAGGCCCCATTCTTTTGGTTCTGTAAATCCACTTTCAAATGCAGCAGCGAACATTTCAATCACCGCACCATGTCATCATCGGGGTGTGGGAAGCTTGGAAGCAAGAAATCAGTGGAATTCATCAAGTTGGTTGGTGCTTCTTCAACCTTGCAAGAGACTAGGGGAATTTCCCTGAAAGTATTTCTCGATCCAAGGGACAGATGGTAAGCTAACTGAACCTATCCTACAAAGGAAGTTGCTCCCATTGTTCAATCTGGCTATGAGTCAGTGCACCCTGTACCCTTGGTTCCCCCATCATTAACCAGGCTGTTCATCTCCCATGAAAGTTGGTTGATCAACTGCTTGGACCATAGCCATCTCCCAATCCCTGGGAGGAATGGTCTCATCGCCGGCGGTGGCGTGTCGCAGCGGAACCACGTCCACTTCGCGCCCTACGAACCGCACGATGGGCGCGTCATCTCGGGGATGCGTCGCTCGGAGATGCTGTGCGTTTGGTCGGTTTCATCTGTGGTACGCCTGATGATTCTCCACCGATGCATATATACTATATTATATATACATGTACATCTTTATCGAAATGAATATATGTAAATAAATAAATAAATAAATAAATAAATAAATAAATAAATAAATATATATATATATATATGCATAAATAAATAATAAATAAATAAATAAATAAATAAATAAATAAATAAATAAATAAATAAATAAATAAATAAATAAATAAATAAATAAATATATATATATATATATGCATGTACATCGTTATCGAAATGAATAACATTCAGAATGATCAGCATTCCACTTGGCAGTGGATGATTTTTAAAGAATCAGTATCCACTTTAAACAAGTGATCGATCCTTTCAAACCTGGCCACGTCAACATGACTTGGAACCGTTGGATTTCCAGCGAAGACGACTGAATTTGTCGACCTGCGGCCTGTCCCAAGGCTACAACTGCGAGGTGCAGAGGGTGCTGCAGACCTCGGGGGATGGCTGAAGTGGTTCCGTTGGATGACAATGACCGCGGTTTGCTTCGCGAAGAAAACTAATTAGGTGGTACAGTATGCTGTCGAAGAATTTGTAAACAGATTTCTGGTCAATTTGTTGGGTCAAGTTTCTGGACATGCTTGTGACCGTTGGAAATGCTTTCAGAAAGAAATGTTCTGCAAGTGCCGGTGGACTTCTGAGCTTATTTTTGCTGGGTGCCGCCATGACCCTTGGTGAAATCGTTTTGAATGACAGTTTGTGGATTGTTGGGCAATGCGACCGACGAGAAGATGTACTGTATGAATTCGCAACCAGAAAAAGCCAATATCCCGGAAGTGGTTGATCGGGAAATCAACAGGAAACCCTTAGAATTGATGGTTGAAGCTGGGGTTTCCTGTACATTTTCCCATCAAACAACCTACATAGTCTTTTTGATCAGCCATTCTTTGGTCGCCAAGCGGCCAAGCTCGAAAAAGGTGGCTATCTACATCGATTTGCCTTCAGCGATTCGGGTGCGCCTGCTGAGTGGGGTGGAAGAGGTGATTTCAAGGCTTTCGAACGAAGGGTGACAATTTTGCTGTAGAATTGTGCATGATTTTCATGCCCTTTTTTGAATCCACAGACAGCAATCGTTCTGACTGGGAAAGCACTGGCTACCGGGTTTACCCACTTCTTGAACAACTTGCTCCTTTTAGTATAGTCAACATTCCAATTTAATTTCATACACTGGTCTTACAGCCAACAATGAATGGCCCAACAATCTAGACTTGAGAATCCAGCTAAGCATGGCAGGGAGGGTGGCAGTGAAGGTAGCAGGGGCGGGTGTTCAGATTGGAGATTTGACCAATTGCACAGGTCGTTTTGTCCAACAAGAGAAGAATTTTCGGAAAGCTTTCCGTCGGCTTGTTATTCCAGAGATCCAGTTTTAAAAGACTTTCTGCAACTCCTAGTCCCCTTCACCTACCAGCTATGATCAGAGTGACCTAGGCAACAGTTGATGACGAAGGAGTGACAAAGAGCCGTATGATTAGATCGTATATAATGATAATTATACTGTACACACACTTACTCCTGCCAGTTGCTTATTGCCATACGTTACTCGGCCCCAGCCTTGCAATCACTGATTTGTTTTCCCATCCACAGTTGACTTAAAACTGAGGCGACCTACAAGTGACTACACAACCAGAAGTGCGATTTTTTGTTTGTTTGCTGGCTAGCCTAAGGGCAATTCTGGTGCCATAGGGAACATCACACGAGGGGAGCCATGGAGCTACAATTACAACTACGCTTTGATGAAATGTCATTTGTGCCCAAGAGGTGAAGTTTATACCGCAAATCACAAAGCGATACCGTCCTTTCTGCAGTTTCTGTCTCTGGGGCGATCTAGGAGCAAAAGCAAACTACAATGTACTGTCAATTCTTTGAAGAAAGGCGTACATGTCTACAGTGTCTACAGTGTCTACAGTGTGTGTGTGTGTACATATACATGTGCATGTATAGATGTATAATAGTGATGTATATGTGTATGTACTACTTAGTAGTCATAGATGTGTATGGAAATCGGTAAATCGATCTCGCTGGTCATTTTCGTTCGCCGACCAGGAAGGTGTGCCCTTCTTTCAGAGCGCCAATGAAGTGATCCTCTCTCCGGGCATCGGCGGGATCGTTCCGGCCAAATTCATTGCGCAGGTCAAGGAGCTGGCTCAAAAATAGCCGCCAGGATAGCAGCAAAATAGCCAGGATTGAGGGGTAGCAACCCATGGTGAAACAATAATAGATATCAATAGCATCATTGAAGGGTTCTTATTGACCAAGAATAACAACAACAGGTTAACAATCACTCATGATATTGAGAGGATAAGCAAGAACAATGGTTTAGAAACTACCTGGAAGTGGTGGATCCATTTCAATCATGCGCACTTGAACGAGAAATAGCTGCCGATTTATATATGGCTTAGCAATCTGGATCTTCCATCTGCAAACATTCAGCTCCGTGGGATGCCAATAAAACGGCACCAGCTGACAACTGGTGACCAGCTCTGTGTGGTTACCATGGATCTCCCAGTGATTGGTGGCCGAAAACATTTTGAGCCAGTCGCAAGCCAATGAACGAGCAGGGGCGAAGGCCGTGTACACGTGAGAGATTCTTTCCTGCGGACGAAACAGGGGTTAGCAGCGGTTCTTTTCCTTGAATCAGTTCATTTCAGCCTGTGTGGGAAGAAGGCGCAGCAAGGCATCAGCAAGAGGTAAGTTGCTAAGAAACCCATGGAACTTTTGTAGCCGATTTCGATGCGTGCGAGTCATCAGTATGACGTAATTTGATCCTGTTTCAGATCCATCTTCGGGTCTCAAATCATCTTCTTGTGAGATGCCTGCCAGAAAAGGCGGCATGGGTAAGTGTCGATCATGCCCAGCTGATGGCGTGGTTGGTGGGTTGGTAAATAGGTCGGTTGTCTAGTGGGTCAAAGATGAACCATTGTTTTCCATTATAAAGCATCATCAGCTATTATGTATTGTATCCATTGTATCCATCATTAGTTGATATTTCCCTATGATACCATTGTCTCCATCATTGACGCTTGTATCCATATGGTGGTTTCTGAAAATAGGGAGACCCCCAAAAATTGATGGTTTAGTACTATAAATCGTTACTGTGGGATGACTTGGGTCCCCGATTTTGAGACCCATGTGAATTGTATTTTTTGTACTGCCAACCATCGACTGAACAACTACCGCGACGTCCAGCACCTGGCTGGTAGGCTGTGAAGGAAGCCGAGTTCAGACAGGCCCGGTGTGTGGTACCCACAGACCCCAACAAATGTCCTCGGTTTCTTGATTGGAGTGGGTTGAACGGTTGAAGGGTCATCATCATGGCTTATTCTGGCTAGTTATTGAATCCTTGAGATGAGGATTCCCCATCCTTAGCCACTGGGAACCACCATGAGTCACTTTGAATCATGATCCACCAACCATTTGCCAAGGTGGTACCCTACCAATCACGGTCTTTCTTGGATTTCTATGGGGCGGCACATCAATGCACTGGGCGGGACTCGAGCGAATGTGAACCTGCTGACGTTTGTCTCCAAGTGTATATGAAACGCTGAACTGCTGATCAGCCTGGCTTGGAGATGTCGCGGCTTGGGGCTGATCATGTGCCGAATCATGTGCGCCAAGAGGGTTGCTCAGCCTCTGGAGGCTCAACGAAAGAAAGAGTGGTGGCTGTCCATGAAGGACGGCAGAACATGGGACCAGATGCGTTTGTCCATGGCCATGGTACGTACCAACCATCCAAGTTCATGGCCATTATTTATAGGGAAAACCACCAGTGACTTTGGACAAACCCACATGGCTGGTCAAGCTCTCATCCAAAAGCCATGGTTTGGTGTCCCAACATTCAGATTCATTCAGATTAGATTGTTATCGTTGAGGGGATTTGAACAGCTGCACCAGGGAATTGACCCGTAGCCATGTAGAGCCAACGAATGAATGAGTGAAATGACAAAAATGGGCCAGGTAGGAGCATGCACATGTATGCATAGGGATACATATCCGTGGTTCCATCTGCCCATTCACCACTCTCATGACGCGACATGGCATTGCAGAAAATAAGCGGACGTAAAGTAATGCAACCTGACGTTAGGTGCGTATTTTGATGCCTCGGTACATGATTTCATCAACACTTATTCCCCCACCCTGATGCATCTACATGCATACACGTATTGCAGTACATTAAACTATATTGTCTATATTTATTTATATTGCATTACATACATGGACGCGCACACACACAAATGTATGCATGCGCACGCACCTTCATGTCAGTGCTAGTAAAAGCTACTTCAACTTCAGTAGATTATAAGCCCATGGGCTGGGCAGATAAACAGTCGAGAGGTGGATATGAACTGAATCATGCAATTTAGGCCGATGGGTTTAGGCAACAAATATTTGCAAAATCCCCTCTTCAAATGTGACTAACGAGAACCAAAGAGATAGAACCCACCGGCCAAACTCATTCGAAACTTATCTGTTGTTTCAACAATATTTGCGTGATTGCCTTACGTAATGCGATTGCTATAGCTCCTTGACGACGTAGGCGGTTCCCTCCTTTGAACTGCAAGTCCCCAGCCACAGTTTGTGCTTGGAACGTATTGTCATACCACGAGTTCAATTGGCCACTATGGTAAATACCAACCTCTAACAATCTTTACCCCCATCACCTTTGTGTTGTCCAAAGGTAAGCGGTAAGCTCCAACAATTTGCCCAGGAACTGCTGCAAAGAGTAATCAACTAGACCACAAACCAACCCCTACAGTACAAAGTGTCCATCACCAGATTGACGTGTCCGAAATGATCCCTTTGGTGTTGCTTCTCTTACATTTCTGACCAGTCGATACCTATTCCTACGATCCTGTCTCATGTCGCATTTCTCAGCGTGTCAGTGCTGCACAGGAGGCAAAAGAAAGCCTGAAGAAAGAGGTAAAGCAGGACAGATGGCAACCGATCAACCCATCTATTGCCGTTCAAAAGAGATCGGCTTGAAGCCACAATTGTTAGGTCACTTAGTTGTTGAAGGCCTTACTGTATATATATATATATATCTCTCTATTACTGAGGATTCACACCATCTTTTAGCAGCTCAATTTTGTTGATTTCGGCTGTCACAATCATCCCTGAGGATATGCAGATGGCATGGAAGGTGGTCAACAGGTTTCAAGAAACTCGAAGGGAGTTTAGCCGCGAGAAGGTGAGACTGGGTGGGCACAAGTAGGAGGATCATCAACCACAAAAACTTGGTTTGTTGTGCTTGGAATAACTGGGATATAACCCTATAAAGTGGGTCATAGGCCCAAGAAGCATGGTCAGCAACTAGTCGCCAACTGGGGATGCTAAGCCCAAGTAGGGCACCATCAACTTACCTGGTGAGTAGCACAGTGGATGAAGGGAATGACTCCCCAGTGCAATCATAGGCATTGAATGATTCAACATGAGTATTGTAGCATTTCTACTCGGCCTTCGTCAGATTTGTTGAGTCCATGCGATTCGATTGAGCATTCAGCTAGGCGTCTTAAGTTGAAGGCATTGACAGGGTGAACGTTGGATTTCCGGATTTCTTACCATTTATAGGGCGAGGTCGTCCAACTGATAAATTATTATGACTATAATCAGTACGATGAAGGAATTAAACCTTCTCGCGCACATGCTTGAACACACACATAGATGATATATGTATATGTATACATACATCTATTTGCATACATCTATATGAACATCTATACTTGCATTTATACACATAAAGCCATATGTATATATATATATGATATATATATATATATGCATATATACATCTATACGCACATCTATAGGTATATGAACATGTTGGCAATATGTAGATTTGATACCTATTCTGCATTTGATGTGCGGAGTTCAACGCAGCGATCTCCAACAGGTGGACAAGTGGAAGGTTAAGTTGGAGGAGACCCACTCTGCCAGCGCCAACCGACGGAAGGAGGTGCAGCCGTGGCAACTTCGCTCCCAAAGTACAGCCTTTTCATGGCTTTTCCAATGCTTGTCACAGGTATAGGGTGCACAGCATGTGGTTGTTTCTAGACCAGCCAGAGCCATTTTTTGATTCAGTGTGGTATCCGGGAACAGGGAACCACCACCATTGAGGAATTTTATGGTAAAGTGCTGTATATGACAATGGTCACATTCCTGCAATGTAGTGGTTCACAATCAGATAGTTGATAGTCAGCACATTTACAGCCAATTTTCATCTGATTACTACTGTTTACACTCAACTAGTCTTTCTTAATGAGAAGGTGCTCGATGATAGGATATTTGATAGCGTTGGTTAGATACTCGAACAAAAGCGCCATGATTGGGTACCACTTAGCCGCATGTGGCAGCCTGAAGGCTGGAGAGAGCTGGGTCCAAAAGTTCGCGGAGGTCAAACAGCAGGCAGTCTCCAGGTCATGTCTTCCATCGGTGGTCCTGCTCATCCTTTTGGTTATTTGTGAAATAACGATTTCAATATATGTATGTATGTATATATCTATGTATTTATTTGCATACCAACAGAATGTTAAATAGGCCGATCATTGCCCTAGAATTGTAAATCATCATAAGGCTCTGGGTATTGGGAATATCCGACGCAGTACCAGGAAAGCCAGAAGCCAACCATGGTTCACTGAGGGACCGGGTGACTCAGGTTCCCGTTGGGTAAAATAATCAGGCGTGTTTGAGAAATCTCACAGAGAGAAGTTGGCACAGGAGAATCAAAACTCAGGCATCATGATGCCCTCTTTCAACCAGCAGTAGATACTGTACATAGTGACCTCCAGTTATATATGTACATATATATATATATTTAACTATGAACATGTGGGCCAATATATGAATATATACTGCATATTCAAATACATACATTTGTATATATATATATATCTATAGATATGTATATATATATACACATAAACAAACACATATACAGCCTTTATTCACCAATGACAGGTTCATTATTCGTGTGGAACGGTTTTTCCCAGGCAAAACACTAATTTGCACGTACATTAAAACGATGCGAGAGAAATTCCCGAGAACGAGTTGGGAGTCTTCACGTAAGACGTTGATACACCGCTTGCTGTGCACGTTTTGTAGCCTGAATCGCAGGTGCTGCGCCTGCTGCTGCTCCTGCTGCCTGCTGCCTGCTACCTGGTGCGTGCTGCCTGCTGCATTTGTATATCATACGTACATATACATAAACTGTATACGTATGCATGCAGTACATATATATATATATATATATACACATGTACATGCGTATGTATATCTATGTTCACAGGTAAACATAGATTGGCCCCTTGCACCCAGTAGTAGAGTAAAGAGGACTGTATATTACAATTCTTGTAGCTGTCCCCTGAAAAATACGACCATCCAATTTTGCATTGTCCCATACTTGCTGTCGAGTGCCTGCACATGATGGCAGATATTTCCTTATTTGATATGGATGCAAGTGGGGGACCATGCACGTTGATAGTGCCTTTTCACGTTGAGAGTCGCCCTTGCTCGGTAGGCTGCAGATGGAAGAGAGGACGCGGCCCTACTGCATCCGGCTGTAGGGCGGAGGTTTGAAACCGAGGTCAAGTTACAGTATTTGGCAATATGTATGTATGTACTGAAGTATATATATATATATCTATATAAACGAAGGTACTTCAACTTGTTCCCGCACATCTGCAAAATGCTGGAAGAAGGATAGACAGTGGAGCAGGAATAGTGCAAGTGTTCATTATTACCTCTCAAGAGGAGAATTCTTCAACATTAGAAGACGATATGGCAATATAATCAGTGCAATCTGGAGTTGAGGTTGTTGCTTCTTTGCTGTTGGAATTTTCTCTGGTCTCGGTATCTTCATCGGTTTCTTTCGAAACCTGTTGGTGTTGTTGGATGTGTTGGTGTCGGATGTTGGTATATCAAACCATTGCCGGGCCAACCCATGTTGGCGCCAGGAGTTGGGCCGTCGCTTTGCCGAGAAGTGGCGAGACTTCCGTGCTGACGCGCAGTCGGTGAAGAAGGAGGTTGGTCCCCAGAAATGTCTGAAGGGTGGACAGGTGGACCGGCAGAGATCTCGTGGTTTCCAAGCGCCCGCTGCAAAGGACTCTGTGGAATTGTCCCTGGTCCCTTTCAGGATCCGATCATAGAACAACTTCCCAGAGATTCGATAATCTTGCTGGCATGTTTCTTGAGTGTGCAGGGTGTGCTGTTTCGCCTGTCACTTTGAAGTAGTAGTGACAGTCACAGTGATTTTTTTGCATAACTTCAACCTGTACAGCGATCTGCTATTAGTCATCGCAACCACTGTCTATTGTGGGCAAGATTTGACCAGCAAATCTCTTGGTCAAGATATGAGCCATGGTCTAGATTCATGGTGAACATCAGTAGGGGATGGTTTTTGAACCGATTCATCGGGATTTTTAAAAACCGGTATATTGCTATCTGATGTTCTTAAACACTATAAACCGTATGAAGCACGATCAAGCAAGCATCAGTATATCAGTTGAAACAATTCATGCTTGGTGTTGAGATTCACCGAAGTTGAGTTCGTAGCACCTGCAGCACGACTTAGTTCGTTCATCCACTTCCATTCTAAGCAGACCCAGGGCGCCACATGGAAGATCCTCCGCAACAGACCGTGGAGCTAAAAACGAGATATTGTTAGTGGAGAAGACGCGGAAGTAGCCACCAGTTCTCGGGGTCATACACATATCAATATGCACACACACATATATATATGTATATATATATATATATGGTCAGCGCCCCCCCCACGGCCCGCAAATCTATATATCAAATAAGGGTCTTGACTAGGTAGATGTTATTCTATTATGTGACCATAGTACAAAACTATGTAAAATACAGTATAAAATGCGTTTCTGCTTCCAGATTATCAATCTGTTCGCTTCATTCCATTATTTAGTACATTCATTTGGCCGAGCCGAATTTCGGCCAAAAAAAATACAATTTAAGAAACACAAAAAAGTATCGAAAATCAAAAAGCTTCAAGAAAACCAAAAAACCAAAAAACAAATATTCTGAGACTCTTGGAGAACCCCTGATCAGGAAAACCAAAAAAACCTCGAGAAAACCAAAAAAACCAAAAAAAACAAAAAAAACAATATTCTGAGACTCTTGGAGGACCCCTGATCAGGAAAACTAAAAAAACCTCGAGAAAACCAAAAAAACCAAAAAAAACAAAAAAAA
>VSDK01025189.1:98622-118389 GCA_009767595.1 Symbiodinium kawagutii
AAACTGCGGGCCGTGGGGGGGGCGGTGAGCATATATATATATATATATATATGTATATCTGTATATCATTGTATATGTATATATCGTTGTATGTATATATATATATATATCATTGTCCATACAGACATACATATATATATTTACAATTGTATATATATATATATCATTGTATATATAAATATATCCTTGTATATATAAATATATCATTGTATATATATACACACTGGTAATTAATAAATTAGAACATCGGAATAAATAAACTGACTAGTTAAAAACTTCAATACATATAGATATACACCAATGAAGGTGTAAGGTAATGCAAAACGATTAGAGTTGTTTTTGAACAAACATATACATATATGCATAGATATAGTATCAATATATATATATATATAGATATACACACATATCTACCATACAAAGTGCTGTTCCTGCCAAAGAAAACTCTGCAAATGTTTCTTGGCTGGGGCTCGTTTTGAATCCCGAACAGGTGCATTGCAAGGGGCCATCCCGTGACTTCTCCATGCCTTTTGCTCAGGTAGCTAGTCCGGAGAAGATCAACGAGGCGGCGGATTAAGTGTGTGTGGATTGTCAGATTTTATCATGCCCCCAATGGATGGTCTCCAGCACCCCAGCCGCAAACTGGATATGGACCAATATGGATATCTCCAAACTTGGATGCTTGAAAGTCGCAAGAACGGAAAGCATCCTTTGAGAGCTGAAGCATTGCTTTTGGGCGTGACAAGAAAGCCAATGTCCATGTGTATCTATTCTACTTACATTTACGCACATGTTCCTTTATGTCTATGTAGGTGTAGTTGTGTTATGTAGACATATGTAAGTAAATGGTGCATTAAACATGTCCATGCAACCAGGAACCATATAACTCAAACATGTCATCCCTATTTATGCTGCTCATAGCGATCCATCAAGTTGAGACCAGGAAAGTTGCCTGGGGTACCAATACATCAAGCTCGGCGGCTATCAAGCTGACGGGCATGGCCCCAACTAAGATCGTTACGGAGCAGTGCTCTTCCCATGCCGTTGGGCGATCTACGACAGATCATAGAACTGAGTTGGGGGCCCTCTTTCTGTGAAATCTCATCCCACTTTTGAGGTCATCGAACCAAGCATGGAAGTCGTATCGATTTGGGACGCAAGTCGATCCAGCTTGCAGGGTATGGTTGTCGTATCCAATGTTTCCGCTTGGCGGTAGCCCTATGAATGGTTAAACCACCCACAATCAATAGCTGTTGGTCTACCTTCAAATATCGGATTGAACAGCTGGATCTCCCATTGCCGCCTAAATCATTTCACCATCTTGGACGGCGAAACATGACCATTCATTCTCCAACCACCAGCCAACCATCAACCAACCTTCATTTTATGGTACTCACAGCTACAGTTGAACCATGTCACGGTAGAATGCCTGGGCAAGTCGTGCGAACCATCAACCAACCATCAACCAACCACTAACACAGCATCAACCAACCATCAACCAGCCATCACCCAACCACCAACTAAGCATCAATCAATCCATGAATCAAGCCATTAATCGCCTATTAACCAACTATATTAACCACCTATTTTAACCACCCATCACCCAACCCTTGACCAACCCTCTCCCCTCAGTGTCGACTCTCCAGGAGATCGAAGCCTTGCTGCAGCAGCAGGATGAGCGGATCTCCGAACGTTGCTCGGTGGATCTCAGCCATGCCTCGTTGCGGCTCAACCCATGTGGTCAATCGTGTCCAAAGAAAGGTTGGGTGACCATCCCAAGAATCGGACGGCCATATTAGCAACAAGAAGGCGACAATGTTAGTTAGTGAGCACAAATAGTAACTGCTGATATGGCAAATAGTGTTTGAATCGATTAATAGCTAGTTGCAATCAGTAAAGGCTAAGGATGGGGAGTCTCATGAATCTGTTTTTTCCATGCTTATCATTGGCCAAGCAGGGAAGGTCACCAGCTATAGGTAATAACAACAGCTGATGATGATGATGATGATGATGATGATGATGATGATGATGATGATGATGATTTTTTTCCTTGCCTTAATTGTCAATTGTTTGTCAAACTAGTGGGTAATACCTGTGGCCAATAATGGCTAATGACCCATAATGACTATGCATGATTGTGCCTATGATACTGGTCACTACTATATTACTAGTATATACCGGTAGTGTATGTAGTGGCTGACAATAGTGTGGACAGTGGCTGAGATTTAGCTAGTATTTCAGCATGTCTACTGTAATGATTGTCACTAAGTAGTTGTACAATCTGTTCGGCATCGGTGACCCCCAAACCTGATGGTTGGGGGATACATTCAGAATGGATACCCATAGATGGTGGATTATTATTGCAAGCATGCTGACCAGTAGACATGATATGTTGAGGTAGGAGTGTAGAGATATCTGTATCATTCTGTATCTGAACATATACAAACAACCACTTAATGTATGATTCAACATTTGGGATCACAGTGACGAAAAACAGTGTTGGCACCAGAGCTGAGACATTAGTCTGTGAGCAGATTTACACTGGCTCTCCAATTGATTCTGAGTGATGAAGCACACATAAGAAGCCAAGATCGACTGAAACCGGTGCGGGTTGCAGTTGTTAGACTTGGAATGTTGAGTGACAACATGCGGTATTTGGTGCTCATGACATGCATCACAGTGACGAAAAACAGTGTTGGCACCAGAGCTGAGACATTCGTCTGTGAGCAGATTTACACTGGCTCTCCAATTGATTCTGAGTGATGAAGCACACATAAGAAGCCAAGATCGACTGAAACCGGTGCGGGTTGCAGTTGTTAGACTTGGAATGTTGAGTGACAACATGTGGTATTTGGTGCTCATGACATGCATCACAGTGACGAAGAACAGTGTTGGCACCAGAGCTGAGACATTCGTCTGTGAGCAGATTTACACTGGCTCTCCAATTGATTCTGAGTGATGAAGCACGCATGAGAAGCCAAGGTCGACTGAAACCGGTGCGGGTTGCAGTTGTTAGACTTGGAATGTTGAGTGACAACATGTGGTATTTGGTGCTCATGACATGCATCACAGTGACGAAGAACAGTGTTGGCACCAGAGCTGAGACATTCGTCTGTGAGCAGATTTACACTGGCTCTCCAATTGATTCTGAGTGATGAAGCACGCATGAGAAGCCAAGGTCGACTGAAACCGGTGCGGGTTGCAGTTGTTAGACTTGGAATGTTGAGTGACAACATGTGGTATTTGGTGCTCATGACATGCATCACAGTGACGAAGAACAGTGTTGGCACCAGAGCTGAGACATTCGTCTGTGAGCAGATTTACACTGGCTCTCCAATTGATTCTGAGTGATGAAGCACGCATGAGAAGCCAAGGTCGACTGAAACCGGTGCGGGTTGCAGTTGTTAGACTTGGAATGTTGAGTGACAACATGCGGTATTTGGTGCTCATGACATGCATCACAGTGACGAAAAACAGTGTTGGCACCAGAGCTGAGACATTCGTCTGTGAGCAGATTTGCACTGGCTCTCCAATTGATTCTGAGTGATGAAGCACACATAAGAAGCCAAGATCGACTGAAACCGGTGCGGGTTGCAGTTGTTAGACTTGGAATGTTGAGTGACAACATGCGGTATTTGGTGCTCATGACATGCATCACAGTGACGAAAAACAGTGTTGGCACCAGAGCTGAGACATTAGTCTCTGAGCAGATTTACACTGGCTCTCCAATTGATTCTGAGTGATGAAGCACACATAAGAAGCCAAGATCGACTGAAACCGGTGCGGGTTGCAGTTGTTAGACTTGGAATGTTGAGTGACAACATGCGGTATTTGGTGCTCATGACATGGATCGCTGTTTGGAAAAAATGGGGTGGTAACCTGTCTTTTTTTTATATTTTTCATACTCTACCCTTTTGTCTGATTCCGTCCACGTTTCTATTTCCATGTTTATTGATCCATTCTACCTCTCTGCCTATCTCCTGATTTGTCCCTTTGTCAATCTAACTACACATGTATGTACACATCTGGCAATGGGCCTGCTGTTGTTTGCCTTGGTTTGGCTTTTTCGTTGTCCTATTTTTGGAAATGCAAAAACAAGAGCCAACGAATTGGCAACAGCGAAGAAGGTATCCACTGCAAGGTGCTTCGGACCGCGAAATATACCGGCAGAACATGTTGTATGTTCGCATGTTCGTATGTTTGTCTGTGGATAGAAATGTAGGTGTCTGTGTATGCGTACATGCATAGGTGAAGGTATGTGCATATGCACATGTACATTGTATTTGTATATTGAGGCATCAGAGGCGACATGTGTAGGTGTTCTTCTGATGTACTGGTCCTGCTATGAGTACGCTTCCCAACGTGATAAACATGATGACTCTCAAATTTTGAGTTCATCAACTCGTTAACTTCAAAACTTGTGAATCTGATGTCTGAGGTTGGTCAGAAATGTACAAAGGCATGATGAAGTCGGTGCAGAGGCGGTGTGATTTGGGGGGGATTCCTCGGTCTATGCAGTGGATTTATTCCTCGGCAGTTGATTGTGGTGTGGGATGATGTTACCGAATATGAAAGCAATTGATCGTCATAGTCGTTATTGATGTGCATTATTTGCCAGAGGAAAAGGAACTGTTCAGTAACCACACCTTGCTGTCATATCTGCAAGATGCTTCGTCTCATACTATCACGATTTCTATTGCTATGAATCTTGTTATTCTAATTATTGTTTTGGTCTATGATTTGTGTCACTATGATTGTTGCGTTGTTTACTATCATGATTAAGTCACAGGATGTTAAATGGGATGACAAGACTTGTGAATGGAGACACTTATCCAGGGAAACGGTTGTAGGTAAAAGCAAGAAACGATCAAGATCTGCGGAATCAATGGATCTCTTTCGGTCCATCATTTGCAGATGACCAAAGCGTAGGTTCGGCTGAATCCAGTAGTACCTCAGCAAAAGCATTCATGGCCGTTGATATGGACACCACAAAACATCCTGCTAGAGAATGATTCCGATTCAGCCAGACATGTTCTTTCTTCCATGTCAAAGACAATGTTTTGCAGATACCGTTCTTCAGTGGATTAGGGCCAGATCTCAACACTGAAAGCAAGCGTTCCCGGTCCCGCATTTCTGGGTACTTCTCACAAGTTTCCATGTGGCAAGTGCAACAAAAACAGGCTTGGAGTCAGGGTACCAATACTTCTTGCAAGAAGTTTTACTCTTAGAGTACCTAAACTATGTTAGAGATTCTGATCATCAAGCCCCACGAATCAACCGCTATCAACTTAGCAACCATTGTCATATCAGTATTAACCATTATTGGTTGGCTTTCAACTTATGAACCAGTATCAACTTGTCAACCATTAGTGACCATGATCACCATCATTTTTTGTTGGCTTTCATGATTCACCAAACACCAACCATTCCGTCGAAGCTGGCGGTTTTGCACAGCCTCGCCAGGTCCATGCACAACGAACCCAAGCATTGGAAGGATCGGTTTAGGCCACCGGGAAGACGGGGCGCTGGCGACATCTGGGTCTCAAAATGGGGGACCTCTGAACATGGAAGGTTTATCAATATGGCCATGAGTCAATATTAACCAACAATAATGGGGGATAATAACCAGCAATGATAAGGGAAAAAACAAAGGTTAATATAAATGATTACACTCCGGTGATCTAACATAGCAATGGAAAATCACCATTTTCCAGAAAAACCCTGGGAAATCAACTATAACTGGTCGATTTCCAATTGCTATGTTAGATCACCAGAGGGTACATCATTGGATTTATTCATAGAAATGATCTGGTGGTCATCATATAGTTAGTAATACAAAGGATGATTTGGGGGTACCCTTATGACTTCACTTGTGGAAGGCGCCTCAGAAAAAATAGCCAAAATATTGATTTCGGGGTCCGGACCCGGACGCTATGAAGCTTGAGCCTTTTTTTAAGAAAGCTTTACCCTTGATATAATAGAAAGCTATACTCTTAATATGAAAGCTATTACCCTGTATTATATTTGTTGAATCAGACTCGAAGCTTGTGAAATTTTTGGTCCATATCACTCGCCTTCACGGAAGATTGGATCTGAAGCAGAGGTTGCAGAGCAAGGCGAATCCAGGAAGCCGACCCCCCAAACTGGTTGGTCACAGACATAGATTCCAGGTAAGGTGCTCCTACTTTGTAGCTGACCTTTACAGTGCATCTACTGTATTTGTGGTAGACTCTGCATTGCATTAGCTGTGTAGGAAAGTTTTTCAAGATACTTGGAATCAAAACATGGTTGCAGGCAACTACCCCCTGGAACCCAAGACTGACCTGCCCTGCTTAGGACGGCGATGATCAAGTGTGGAAGGGGCGGCGAACATGTTCAGCAAAGGCTAGGGATGTTCAGCTGGTGATGCCACAACCATGGACGGTTGGATCTCAGGAAGCCCTGGCAGTATAAGATGAGACCTACATAATCAACAAGCAGCAAAGATTGGCCTACAATCAACAAGTATCAATTGTAGCCTGCATAATCAACAAGCTCATGTTTTGAGAATGTGGCTACAATTGATACATAGTGGTTCTCGGTGGTGATCGCTGATGGTACGTCCTGAGAGTTTTTCCCTGAAACATAGAAGCTTCGGAGCCGGTTCATGGGCACCCGCACATCAGAACCTCAGCCCAAGAAAGCTGTGGGAGTTTTCTGCTGGGCAGGTGGATGACTTTGTTTCAAGACACCATGAAAGACATGGGAGAGCGGGAGATGAAGCAGGCACTGTCCCTGCGTCCGTGCGCTGGACCTCATGTCTCTCAACATCTGCACCTCAGCAGCTCACATGGCGCCCTTGCTGTGGCCGTGCCAGCTCTGACTGAAGCTGCAAGCACAATATAGTGACAGCATCGCAGATGCTGGATGGACATGGGAGGAGGGACCATCAAGGACATGTGCCATTCAAGAGACATGGTCACTAGTACTCATCAGATCATGCCGAACTACAGATTTTTTCCTCCGTGGTGTGGCTTGCGTTCCGGAGGTCTCTCAGTGGGTTGCCGACTTCAAGGCCGAAAGACCATGGACAGACAAGGACAGGTGACCACAGTGACCATGGAAGGCCGAGGCATAAGCCCAAAGTTCTCAGCCGGAAAAACACCTCAGTTTTCTGGGGCAAAAGAGGGGCTTTGGGACCTCACTTCTGCTGGCTCTTTCGAGGGTTTTTCTGCTGTGTCTCAGAAGATAATGAGCTCACTTGTGTGAGGCCGTCGTATCCTACTCCTTCAAACTAGCTGGTATGTTGATCATTTTGAGGCAATTTCTCAAGACCCTAGTGACAGCTGGATTAAATCTGGACCAGCTGCGTTTTGTTCATGCTCACAACTTCATATAGAAATCATGTGATTCTTCATGTTTCTTCTTCCTTTGCCATGTTCGATCGCCATTCGAACACGTCAGCCAATAGCAGGAGATGGCCAGCCGAGAAAAGCTCATGAAGGTGAAAAGGGAGCGTAGGGTCGTGGTTGCTGTAGAAAGACAGAAAGAAAGGAAAAACGAAAAAAAGATAGCTAGACAGATAGATAGATATTTTTCACAGATAATTTAGGTACAGATATAGACAGAAATATAGGTATATAGGTAAGAAGGTAGGTAGGAAGTAGCAAGGTAGATACAGTGTTCAGTCCGACCAAGACCAGATCTGCAAACGTCATAAGGAGTATGCGACTCTGGATCACAGGAATGCAAAGTGATGCAAACAATCCTTTTTGGGGTCTTGTAAAGATCGGTAGAAGCGGATTAGTGAGCAGAATCAAACGACCAAAAAGCAGCATGATTTCATGCGACGTTCGTTTGACACGACACTCTTCGGGTCCGGAAATTTGTGACACTTAAATCTATGGTTGTTTGCTCCCAAAAGCGTTGTCATTTCTTGTTGGACCTCTTGTCCTGAAGATCTGGAGCTGTTGAATCCATTGTTGAGGCCAGTCGGAAATTGAAGAGTGCAGACTTCTCCAATCAGCAGCACATCTTGAAGACCATTGACCGGTGTCACAAGGCACATGAGCTTGATGCATATCTGGGGTGTGAGCATTGGCTAGGCTATCCCATGACGGTCAATTTTCCAGAAGTCAGGCACACAATTTGGCATATGACCTACAAATATTTCGGTGTTCCTCCAGCTTGGGGCAGAAGATTTGCTGCGATGGTGGGCCGATTGGGACTTGGGCAGTTCTCCCCTCGCCTAGTATCAACCCTCCAGAAACCTTCGGTGGAAATCTGCACGTTTCAAGGGAGCCAGGGCTCTGACCCAAGGGATTACTACTTGGAAGCGAAAGATCTCAAGGATTTGGCATCGCTGATGAGGTACTTGCCCAAGCGCGAAAAAACGAGACACCTGGTCACTTTGACTTCGGAACTTACAACTTTGATGGCGAAGCATTTGTCATTTTGTATTTTGTAACCATCATTGATTATCACTACTTAGCCATCATTGACCATCATGGACTATTGTTGAACATCACTAGCCATCATGAATCTTCAATGACCATCGTCTTCAATCGTGAGACAGCCTCAGTTAACAATCCTTCAGCATCCTTCAGCAACATCAGTTCACAATTACTAAGCTTCCCTAGCCATCATGAAGCATCAAACTAATTCACCATCCTTGCTCCTTGCTGGTGTAAACCAATTTTTTATTTTTCCGAGTCATTTTTAGCGAATGGTTTTGCGGACAAGCATATTTTTCAGATTGATTGAAGCTACCAACCAGCTTAGCTGATCCTTCGCCATCCCTAGCCATCCCTAGCCATCCCTAAGCGCCACCCATCAAACCATCTCCTGGTTTTTGCCTTTTTCCTCCAGGCAGAGATCCAACGCTTGAAGTGGCAGGAGCAACTGCGAGTAGCGCCAAACACCCGCGGTTGGTGAACCGGTGAACCGATCCTTTCCAATATATGTGGGTTTCTCGAAATTGGGAACCCCCAATACTAGGTGGTTTGTTGATGGGAATAATTGCTGATGATTGTGGCTCATTGATGTTGATTGTTAGTAATTATTGCTATTGGATGATTGAGAGGTACTCACCGGCTGTTGCAGCTGCACACCTTCTGATTCTTGCCTATTCTTGAAGATACTTGTTGATCACCATCAACGATTGCCAAAACATCATTAAGCTTCATGATCCATAATCATTTACCACTACGAAAAGACGATTAGCCAACCATAATGGTTAATCAATGACCTCTATTGACCACTAACAATCACTATTAATCACTATTAAAAACGTATCAACCACGATTGACCACTATTACCCACTATTAACCACTATTAATCACTATTAATCACTATTGACCACTATTAACCACTGTTAATCACTATTAACCACTGTTAATCACTACTAAACACTATTAAACACTATTGACCACTGGCAATTCCTGACTATTAGCCACTATTAATCACTATTGACCACTATTTACCACTATTAATCACTATTAAACACTATTAAACACTATTGACCACTAGTAACTCCTGACTATTGACCACTATTAATCACTATTGACCCTATTAACCACTACTAATCACTATTAAATACTATCAACCACTATTGACCACTAGTAACCCCTGACTATTAACACTACTGAAGACTATGAACCAACTATGATCCATACTCATTGCTAGTAACGATAGTCAACCATGAACTTCACCATCAGTGACTGACCTTCAGCTGTGCTCATGGTCTCCAGGAGTGGGATCGACGCCAGCTGAGAGCTCAGCGGACCGCGTCAGCCAGGTGGGTTAATGGTTGGTTCATGGTTTGATTCACGGGCTAACCATGGTTCATTCATGGTTGAACAACATGGCTTAACCATGGTTGACTCATGATTGATAACGGTCGATTGATGGTTAAGAATGACTTGTAATGGTTAAAGGTCGGTGTACAATATAGTGAACAATTGCTGACCTGGGCCGGCCAGGATCGACCGTTGCATCCAAGATAATGCACGTTTCTGCGCGGCAGTATCGATGGGAATTGGGCATGGAACTCGCCAAGGTACATGAGGAAGTTTCGGCAAGAACAGGATCGACTTTGGAAGAGCCAGCAGGACTGTTGGGTGCCAGGTGGCACAGGTTTGGGAGTGACCAACTTCGCACACTCCCAGGAGTAGACCGTTACCCATAACCCCTTCTGTGAGCTCCAGTTTTCTGCTGATTCGTGTATATGGTGGTTTTTTGACCCCAAGCATGTTGATATTCATGACTCACATAATTGATCAAAACAATCTTATGTGACACTCAAATCGGCCATTATTAATTCTTTGTCGGTTGTTACCATCCCAAGCAATCACGTTGTGGTGCCTTTCGAGACCGAGCATGGTTATGGGCGTATAGAGGTTTGTGGTAAGTTCTATTGTTGCAGAGTCTGTTGCGGATGCTTATGGCTGACATGAAGATTTTCCCGTGAAACCACTACGGTATTCGTTGCTGGGGTTGTAGCTATTTCTAATTAGCTATTATTTAGGGATCATTTACGGCAGTAAATTCCACTCCCTTGGACATATTGACTGTATGAACATGCTTTTCTGGCTGTGGGCATAGTGCAGGAGGAAGAGTTGAGAATGACTGATGAGTTCTGGAAGGCCTTTGTTGACGTAGTGGCACGAACAGTCTTCGGAAAAAAATGGGAATGCTAGTGTGCAAGAAGCACCAAACCGGGACTTTCCTTTTGTATGCTCAGAGTCTTCCGGCTTCGACCGGAGGACACAGGAGTTTTTGCAGGCAATCTCACAATTCGTGAGATCTTTGGGGGCATGTCCAGGAAGTTGTATCCTGAAATGCAGCTGTTCAGGATCTTTTTTGTGGTAGGGGTATATACCTGTCCTATGACCATCCTGTTTTCTGCTACGCATTGGAACACCTCGTTGGAAACAACGAAACGATCATAGCGACATCTGTGCCTATGCACGTAGATAGACGCATGAATGTATACGGATATACATACGCGTGCATCTGCCCCTGGGACCCGCGCTGGAGTGGTCACTTGTAGCCCATTGCCAAACACCGATGGCAACGTAAGGTCACTTGAAAGCTGGTCTGTCGGCTTGATTGAAATCTTAAGATATGATATTTAGTCAATTTGAAATCTTCAAAGATTCAGGCAAATGCAAAATTAGATGCAGTGGTATGCAATCTTTCTGCTCCAAATTGCATCTTCCATCCGCATTTTTGCTTGGAAAAAAGGCCCACTGTGCTTTCAGGCTGTGAAAGAACATGAGCTCCAGAAGGCTCTCTGCCGCTGGGAGTTCAGCTGGTAGCAAACCATCCAGCTAAGTCCGTCCCCAAAATGGATGGTGTGCGGGCAAAAGAAGGGATCATTATTGGATGTCAGTGGTTTCTGGTCGATGATCTTGTGATCTTGAAGTCGTTGTAGCAACCCACTGGTCGTCAATTTGTGGGAACACATGTGTATACGTATATATATATATATAAGTATACACGTACATACATCTTTTTGGGCTGTAAGCGATCACAAGTTCCTAATATCTTTCTTTGGTTTCAACCCTGTGATGGTTGATATCAGCACAGCTGCACCCTAGGCTTGTTCTTTTGGTGGACACCGGTTGGGAGACTTACCTTTCAGGTGATGGTCAATAATAAATGATGAACGATGATTTGTTGTTGATGATGACCAACAATGATTGATGTCTGGTCACAAATGATAAATGCTTAGTATGCCTACTCACCAGCATTACTACTGACTTGAGGGTTACTAGTTACTAAGGTCTAGAAATGCGGGTGAGCATCGCAGCCAGGATGTGACCCAGGAGCCCAAGTGGCGCTGAGGCAGGGCATGGCCATGGTGTAGCCCCCAAGTCATGATACATAAACCTATAGGTGGCAATCGCTGCAGCTGTTAATCCAGGCATGTCCCTATGCTTAGGGGCCATCTATGGACAGCTCCGCTGCTTTTTTGCCATCCTTAAAAAGATGCTTGGGGTTGTTTCTGTATGGTTTTCTGAGGAATCCATGATTCATGGGTTGACATAGCAGTTCACTTTGCATTCTTCGATTGAAACCTTCGTGGTACTCAGCCAAATGGCTTGGTTCATGGTGTGTGCCATACCTCAGTGAAGCTATTTTTGGAAGGGAAGCCATGAAGTCTTGTAGCCAGCCATTCATCCCATATTCGTTGTTATCATGGTTGGTTATGAACCGCTACAGTAGAGCTTCCCATGATCAAGCATATGAAGCATCTTCAACTATGATTCTACAGCCGCAATCAATCATCATGAGCAATTACCAACCTTTATATAATCATATTCTCTATCCATTTCCAACTACTGTCAACCACTCACAGCTATGATACAACCATGTCTAGGCTTTGTTACGGCTTAAGCCGCTTAAGCCCCACCGCGTTTTTTTCCGACACTGCCGGTTCACAGTCGCTGCAGGCAAGTTGCGATGCCAGATAGAGCCGAATGAGTTGCAGGGCGGCTACAAACTGCCGCACAGGTTTTACAACCGCTGCAGGGGTTACGAACTAATGGTAACTAAATGGTTGTTTTCAAACATAGGTAACTAATGGTAACTAATGGTAACTAATGGGGTTACGAACTATAGGTTTTACAAACCTTTGTTTGAAATCATTTTTTAGCATTTTCCCTCGTAATTAATATCATATGGTTGGTTGACTAATCTTTTTCAGAGGGGTTGAAACCACCAACCAGCATGGCTATGTCCCAGTTTTAAAGCAGGGGACCGCCGTGGTTGATAGTGGTTAATCTAAAGAAGTTTGGAAGTTAAATGGCCGACTTGTGGCAAGTTGCAGCTGGCAGTCTGTCAGAGAGATGTCAGAGAAGAAATGTCAAGAGAGATGCGCTGTGTGACTGATAGGAGTCGCATGTTTCCTGAATGTTCCAACAGAGACAAATGGAGATCCAGAACACCAGCAGAGAAAAACACCGTCAGAGAAAGACACCAGCTAACCTCAAAAAAACAATGCAAAAATCCAGACGCCTCTGGCTCCTTCATTGCATCTCCCAGCAATCCATTCTGCTCAGCCAAGCCTCTCCTCGTATAGGCTTCCTATTCTGCAAACTTCCGCCACCCCCTGTGCGGTACCACTGGTGGTGGTGAACAATGGCTAAACATGAGGATGGTGATGATGTTGTTGTTGATGATGGTGATGATTGATTATGGTTTCATGATGGTTAAGAATGGTTACAGAACTTGGCCTCTACTGGTTTACAACGGCTGATGATGCTATCTTGCGGAATGAGACATGAAATTAGTCGGTATTATTAGGATAGAATCCAACAATAAAACTGAAACTTGCAATAGGAGATGTTTTTTTGACCAAGAAATGAGTTTAGTTTGGTTCAATTTGCAACAGTCTCAGCTGCCGAATTCCGTGGGCAGCGTGCTGCCCCGATCCCGCTAGCAATCAGATTGTTCGAACAAGGCTCCATCATCCAAGAGCTGCTGTGGCTTAAAGCCCTTGTACAAAGCAGCCTGCCTCCCTTGCAGCTATGGTAGCCTGGCACTGGTCCACCTTGTAGACATTGGGTAATGGTTCTTTCTTACAAACAAACTTTGGGGTCGTTGCATTCAAACAGAAACCATATGGGTGTTTTTCAGAAATAGGGGTTTCCCCAAATCATCCACTTTATTGACCATCTATAGTAGTAAGTAGTTTATTAACCATTTGTAGTAGTAAACCAACCATTTTGGGGGGCTTCCTATTTCGTTAAACCCCCATATGTCGTCTCGGTGGAGTTCGAGTCAGGGCCGCTGCCAGTACCACGGCACATGGCGGCCCCAACCCATGGCCTTGGATGATGCCCAATATTTTCAAACCATCATGAATGGCTGTACACCCATTAAAACCCCCAGAAAAAAAAACAACAGATGGCTATGGGTCAATATTAAACAGCCAATAATGGGGATAATGACCAACAAATTATAGGGGAAACAATGGCTAATGATAGGGGAACCATGGGTACAGGGTTTTGACCCACAGCCAGACATTGATGGGGGTTTAGATTATTAACAACGAATGGTCGATTAACAGGGGGTCAACAGGATTAATGGTGGATTATCATGACCCAGATTTTTTTCAGCAACTATTTACAATAATCGACCATAGAAATTCCCATGGTTTCAAAAGGAGGTACCATACAGCAGCTGGGGAGCAGGAGCGGTGTGCGCCAGCATGTCGGCAGCGTTGCTGACGGTGCTGTCGGAAAAAGGTGTTTTCTGGAGACCCGCTCCGGACATTGCGGGGAAGGACTCAGGGTCACCAACTGCGCGAGTCTCCGGGAAGTCTCATGAACCATTGGACCGTGCACAGCGCCAGTGATGACTTCAATGTGGCCTGCGACTGGATTGAGAATGCCAGGGGTGCCCAGGACTGTGACCGACCTGCTTGAGGGTTGACGGCGGCTTCTCCGCAGACGTCCCATCCGATGTGGGTCGATTTTCAAGGCAAAGTTTCCGCAAGGAGTTGAATCATCCCATCCTCCAGAAGGGAATTTGCATATTTTAGTCGAGCATTTTGGTTTAGCTTGCCATCCATTTCCCACTTGGGGGAATGTCAAGCTCATGTTTTTCGCTTACTTGTATTGTATTGCAGAAGCCATCAAAGCAACTCGTGAATGCAATGCCCACCCAAGGGTCCCGGCTCTGCCCTTCGCTTCAAGTTCTTCTGGAATAACGTGGTGTGGAAGATGGATGAGGCGAAGAGCGGCGAGGGATGGATGTTTCCAAAAATGTGGACTCCTAAACCATCTCCCAGTGAAGATGTTTCTCGGGCCATCAGAAGCATTTGGGGAGCACCACGTAGCCCATTTTGGTGCTTTTCCTTGGGTATCCCATTGCTTTGAGCTAATACATATGCAGACAAGCGTACACTGCACTACACTACATTGTGTATATATATATACATAACATGATTATATACATTACATTGCATTTCATTCCATTCCGTTGACCTATCTGAGTACACTGCATTACATTGCATTACATTGCATTGCATTGCATTGCGTTGCATTGCGTTGCATCGTATCCCATCACATCACATTACATTGCATTACATTCCATTGCATTGCGTTGCATCACATCACATCACATCACATTGCATTACATCGCATTACATTACACTACATCACATTACATTTCATTTCACTGCATTACATACGGATACATACGGGCATACACAAACATCTTGTACGGATATCCTGTTGGGAAGCTGTTGCTGGCAAATGCCTGGTTTCCTCGGACCAGAAGTGGTTTTTGGACTCAGCAGCGAGCCTTTTTGCTGAAGGGAGCAATTCCATAACTTTTCAGCAACTAGCCTTTTCAATTTTTGTTTCACAAGGTTTCCATGGTTTATCAGTTGGCCTACAGTCATCTAATAATTATAACATGCCTAGTAGCTCTATACTATTATCATAGCTATGATACAGTGCCTAACTATTGTAATTGTATTAATTTCTAGCTACTGTTGCCAATAAGAATACTGTTATCATAGCTAGGATTTAGGACACAATCTATCCTAATTATGATAATACTATCATAGTCTATCATAATCTCTCACAATCTATCATAATCTATCTAAGCTTTTATACATATAACAGCAATGATATGATTTAGGTCATAGTCTAGTGCCCTACTTCTGACCTGCAAACTTCGGATCCAACTCGTGACGCTGGCGGTAAGCGATTGCTTGGATCAGCGGGTCCCCTGGGTGCCAAGGACACCGCAACTGGTCAACTGCGCAAATTGGGTTCGTCCATCCAACAATGGCCATTAATGATGACAACTATTAATGTGGAACCCAACAGTTTTAGGGGTACCTCATGTATGGTGAACCCATATGCTTATTACTTGTATGGCCAGGTGGAGTATACCCTTGATCTTATTTACATCGTCGCACAGCTGTATTCCCAGTACTATTGTTGTAATTACTTATACCTCATCCCGTCCGTTGCAAATAGTCACTGTTATGACAATTCTTTTGTCTCGTCGTCACACTTTGGTTTCAAATATTTTTTATTTTCCCTAGTATTTATTAACCATTGGTTGGTTGACTAATATTAATCATAGGGGTTAAGACCACCAACTGAGTCGTTTCTGGGGTTTGCGCGTCATCGCTTCGGGTGCAGATCGATGAGATGTCGCCAGAGAGTGGAATTTGGATCCCAGTGGTGGTGAGGCGGACCTGCGAATTCTGCAAACGGCGGGTAGGGCAGGGTTTGCTCATCATTGTGGTTGGTTGGTTTGTTTGTTGGTTGGTCATAGCTAGTTTTAATGATAAAAAACATGGTTTGTTGCTCGCTTGGTCATGGCTAGTGACTCTGGTTGGTTTACAAGACATTTGTAGCCTTTGGTTGATCCTGGCTGTCAAGCTTTCCAGCTGAGCCAACCGGAACCAAGCAGCTGGGGTGAGGGAAACCGGCGACTGCCCAGTCGTGTGGACCACGGTTGCTTGTGACTGGTGGCATTTCATGGGGTATCGAGGTAAACTGACCCTGGGCCGAAATTCGGCTGTTACATCATGTTGCATCCTGAAGTTTCTGAATCTGAAAAGGCGGTGACTTTCCGGTCATGCCACTGATCCGATCTTTTGAAGCTCAACAGCTGAGAGGTTGATGCAGTTCAAAATCTCATGCTTTCCCAAGAGGGACCTGCCAGTCGCGGGGTCCATTTGCATTCGTTGTCTCTCTCTTTTAGCAGTTTGCACTGATGTGTAGTGCACCTTCCATCCGTACCTGCATTTCTTGTGGGCATCATTCAATGGTATCGTACGTTTGTCCACACAATAAACTTTTGATTTCTGAAAACCTATCGTCATGGAATCATTCGTTTTGCCCAATGCCATCTTGAATCTAGTGGTTCGATCTGCATCTTATGGAAGTCTTTGGTTGTTGATGATACGCACATTTCTTAGTCTTACTGACTGTATATGGCTTGAAGTTCTGATTTGCAAGCCATACAATCATGTGTTTGGATGCCTTCCCCATTTTTGCCCCAAACAATTGACTTGTCTTGCAATGTTGGGTACCTGTAGGCCCCGTGTTCTTGGATTTTAAACACATTCTTTCATGGTCATGATGCAGTTCCTGGCAAGGAGAAGATATCGACGATCTTTCAATTCAAAAAACATTGCTTAGGCCAAATTGTCAGAAATACCGTGACTACAATCTCATTTCAGTTCAGTGTTTCTTTTTCGCAGGCCACGTTCTTGGTTTTTCAGGTTCCATTCCGAGCTTCGTTAATTTTCCGGAAATCCAATATTGCATTTGAGCATGAAAGGGGCGCAGTCTGCTTTATACAACCAACACCTGTTTAACCATGATATATTGTTGCATATTATCCCCCACTATATCAACCTTCCCACTTGGCAGCCAGCCATACCCCCCCTACTATCAACCATGATTGATGGTCAAAACCCACCCGGTATTTCCACACGTTGAGTTGTGTTCGTCTGATATCTTCCAGCTCCCTTTTCACCGGCTGCCCAGTGGCGATCTGCTCCTCCGCGAACCCGATTCCTCCTTTGAGGTGCGATCCGTGGTGGGTTGGTGATCAAGGTTGGGGATGGGGTTGGTACTACTGAGTAGTGATCAATTCTGATCATTCCTAATGATTTTTACATAGTTGATAGTGGTTAAGCATAGTTGATGCTGTTGCTGGTCAAGTCAATGCTTGATACTGATTGATACTGGTTGAGAACCGTGGATGCTAGTTGATACCGGTGGACAATGGTCCGGAACAGTCATCACTCGTCCAGAATGGTGGAATTCACCGTCACCATCATGGGGAAACCCCCATGAACAATGGGGCCGCATCAAGGGGCTCCATGGTTGGTAACCCGTTGGTACCCCGTGACACGGTGGAGGTTTTCCAGCATTGGAAATCAAAGTCGGTGTGGCCATTCCGTAACCATCACTTAATTGTACTGAGATGGTGAGCGTTAAGTTTCACCATGTCATGATTGAACGATCAATTCCAACCCTTGGACTGGCTAATTTGGACCTTTCCTGTCTGAATAATTTTCTATTTGTCCTGATGACATATACCTAAAGTCTATTTGGCCACAGCTTCTCAGACGGTGTTTTCCATGTTTTCAGGTCTGAAACTGACCAAGTTTAGGGCGAAATCACAGCTGTCCTGATACCTTTTTCTTTCATGTATTTTTCCACAGTAATTATTTACTCTCCAAGTGAGTAAGTTTGGAACCTGAAGGATTCAAGGGCTGCCTTCAGGAGGTGTTGAAGCCGGCTTCTGACAAGTTGATGTAGACCAAAGACTGGTGTAGACTAAAGACTGGTGTAGACTCTGTGGTTGGCAAACCTCTGTGATGTAGACAAGTTGATGTAGACATAATCCAACCACAGAGGTTTGCCAACCCAGTTTGGTCCTCGGCGGCAGCAGGATCCACTCTGGGCGCAGTATGCGATGAAGGTGCCTGGATCCAGTGGGTGCTACAGGAAACTTAGATGGCCATGGGTCAATATTAATCAACCAACTAATGGGGGATTTCCACCAACAGTAATAGGGAAAGCAATGGTTAACAGGGGGAAACCAGCGGTACGGGTTTTTGACCCACTGCCAGATGTTTGCAGATTTGTTGGAATCATTTCCAAGCCAAACATCACCAAGAGTGAGGCAACGGTCAATAACGTCTCATCCCAAGAAACTTCACACAATCAACCAACATCAATGTAGATTGGAAGCTACCAAGAACGGTACGAAACCTCTGTTGACAGCTCGGCATCACAGCAGCAGCTGAGAAGGTCATCCACTGCTAGGAATGGAAGCAGTGTAAGAGGTCATCTTGGATGTCCATGGGCTGATCGTGGTGTCTTAAGGTGTGGAGTTCTACATGCCTAAGGCTGCCTTAGGAGGGTTGTCCATGTCAATAGAACTCAACTACCTTTGGAAAGCGGCAAGTTTTGGTAGAGGATATTATTATGATTGACCCGCATGGAGAGGATGTCAACAAGTCAACAATGGAAATTCAACCAACAAATGGGCATATTGCCCTCCATCATGATCTCCTCCCCAAACCAGTGTGGGAGAATGATGTGATTGGTGATGGTTCTCACCAGAATCCAGAGCAGTGTTCATCTTCTTTCTGGCATCTTACGCAAGTTCTTGGTCATCCAGAGATGATCCAAAACATTGCGGAGGGCCGAGGAGGGAACTGAAACCCTGCTAACTCCTTGTCCACATTTTAGCATCCCACAAAGGGGGAAATCTTTGGGGAGTCGATGGTATATCCGCATCCCTGGTGGTTCCCTTGATCATCTTTGGTTAGTTACCATTTGGGTGGACATTTCTAGGGTTGTGTACCTATCATTGCTGAACAGTCTGGATTTCCTCTTATCGGGATCAAAGTTTCGAGGCTTCCATCCAATTGCATTTGACAGTCGCTGGCCAATTGGCAAGGCTGGTGGCGAATTAAAGGAGCTGGGCGAAAGGCTGTGGGCCGCTTCAGGGTCGGTGGCTTGCTTGCTTGGTGGCTTGTCAGTGGCTTGTTGGATTGGTTGGTCCGTTTGTTTCTTTCTTTGCTTGTTTGTTTGTATGTATGTATGTATGTATGTCTGTCTGTCTGTCTGTCTGTATGTATGTATGTATGTCTGTCTGTCTGTCTGTCTGTATGTATGTATGTATGTCTGTCTGTCTGTCTGTCTGTATGTATGTATGTATGTATGTATGTATGTATGTATGTATGTATGTATGTATGTATGTATGTATGTATGTATGTATGTATGTATGTAT
>VSDK01025189.1:121033-172324 GCA_009767595.1 Symbiodinium kawagutii
TGTCTCTCTCTGTGTTCTGCTTCTGCTTCTGCCTCTGTCTTGTCTGCATCTTTGTCTCACTCTATCTCTGTGTTCTATCTGTCTCGTGCTGTGTCTCTCTCTCTGCTTCCTGCTGGCTTTCGTTCCTCCCTTCTCAGGTATGTATGTATGTATGTATGTATGTATGTATGTATGTATGTATGTATGTATGTTTGTACGTTTGTGTCTTTGTTTTTGGTTGGTTGGCAACTTGTTGTTTGTTGGTGGATTGGTGCGTGGGTGGATGGGTTGTTGGTTGGATACTTGCAATCGTTTTTTTCACAAAGTTACAGGGGTCTTGTAATGGAGTGTGTGGACTGGAACTCAAAACTTGTGACTGGCCTGCTACACTTTCCAGGGAATAAGGTACTGCTCCCTTCGAAAAACCTTAAGATTTGTTGAAAATACCTCAAAAGTTTGGTTCTTCCATTTCAAGGTTGACATCATTCAGATTAGCATCTATAATTGCCACACTATGGGATGCAGTTTACAGCTGCCCAGAGACTCCTCCGATGCTCGCCCTGGGCTTCCGGGGGCAGGTTTGGTCTCTTCCCTCCTGAAGGATAGGGAGCGTGGCGTCCTATGACCATGTGAATGCCAGCCTGGCAGTTGGCTGCCTGACAAGATCAGGAATGCGAAAAACTGGGTCTGGTTCTGGGCTTGCAGACCACAAACATATCCTGCATGTTCTGTTTATATGTATACATATATGATTTTATATTGTGTATAATTTGATATATTACATTAGATTCTATCATATGATATTCTATTATTGTATTTTACACTATATTATGTTATGTTATCTTACATGAAATTGTACTATGTACAGTATATCATGTTATGTTATGTTATGTTATGTTCTGTAATATTATATACGTTATGTAACGTTATGTCATGTCATATTATGTCATGTTCTGTCATGTTATGTTATCTTATTATCTGTTATGTTATGTTATGTTATTTTATGTTATTTTATGTTATGTTGTGTAGTGCTATGTCATGCTATCTTTTGTTCCGTTGTGTCATGTAATGTCATGTTATGTTATGCTATGTTATCTTATTATCTGTTATGTTATGTTATGTTATTTTATGTTATTTTATGTTATGTTGTGTAGTGCTATGTCATGCTATCTTTTGTTCCGTTGTGTCATGTAATGTCATGTTATGTTATGCTATGTTATCTTATTGTGTGTTATGCAGGGTTATGTTATGTTTTGTCATATACTGTAATGCTATATTATGAATTATATATTTATATATGGTACACTGTCATAATTTAGAGTCTACACAACATGACAGGTGTACATGTGGGTTGGGGATACCTTGGGTGCATGCAGGGCCTTCCGTATTTGTCCCATGCCCTGTCGGGTTGGCATGCCCCCGTTCCAAGCTGTTACTGGGCTGGCCTTTCAGAGCTAGGCTGGCAACAGAGCTATAGACTTAGTATTCCGGCGTTTCAATGCCCAAACGCTTCGCAGCCGAGTTTTGGAAGTTGTTTGGTTATTTGGTGAGTTGATTTTATCCGTCCATGCGTGTACCTACCTATCTGTCGATTTGTGAGTGTAAAACCTTTGCATTGCCCATTTCAGCTTCAGCTTAAGACCTGGGGTGGCACTGGGTCTCCTGTGATGCCGATGTCCTTTCGAGAGGCTCGGCGGCCGGGGGGCAAGATTAGGCATGAGTCAAAAGCTGCCAGAGGCACGACAAACACTATGCAAAGGCTTTGTTCGATTTCAATGCTTCTGATGGTTTCATATGGCCATGGGTCAATATTAATCAACCAACTAATGGGGGATTTCCACCAACAACAAGAGGGAAAACAATGGTTAATGGTGGGGAACCAGGGGTACGGGGTTTTGGCCCACAGCCATACAGCTTTTGAGGTCATTCTAAGCATAGGCGGCTATTGGTAGAAAAATCTTCCACCCACCCCAACTGCTACCTATCAGGTGATTGTCGGCGGCTCTCCAATTTGTTGATATCCATTTCACCTGTGGTGTTCATGATGGGAGGTGGAAATTGCAGTACTGGGCAGGATATAACAGGGGAGCAGTGTCAAAATCACAGTTGATTCTGGAGCTGATGTGCTACCTGCTGGCTACAGCTGGAGTTTGATGGGAAGAGACTACAGCAGCAACCAGTTGCTGATGACTTTTGGAAACAGTCCGGTCTTGTGGTGGGACCACCTCGTCGTCCTAGAAGCATGTAGCAGTAGCTAATGGCAAGTGACACCATCCATTTCCAGTACACAGGGCACATTCTCAGTAGTCTTTGTCAATACTTGACAGAGGTTTCCCTGGGTCTTGGATGTGAGGGATGATTCCGGGACATGATCAGTCCCTGTACAGATGGCACCAGTGGCCCTAGCACTTCACCATGGGCCCCAGGTTCGAAGGGCACCCCATCCCAAGCTGCGCATGCCATTGCACTGCTCATAGCTCAAGGCCCCACATGATGGCAGTCTCGCTGATACCGAGTCCATTAGCTTATCTAAACCATCTCCATGGGAAATCATTTCTTTCATCCATGATTCATCGCAGTGAGGATGACTGTATCCTGAAAAGGAGCCTGATAAGCACCTGGGTTTGAGGGCTTCTGAGCGGCATTTGGATGTGACCAGGACATGCTGCCCATGGAGACAAGGTGGGTGGCTTTTCTCCTGGGTTTGAGTGTGGGAGCCAGATGATTCCAGCCCGTACTCTAAAATTGTTTGGACCTTCTTCAACCAATTTCAGCCACTGAAACTTCTCAAATAGAATCAATGACTACTTTCCCCTAATCCAGCAACCCAAACTGAAAATAGCCTTTTGGGGTCAAACTTTTCACTCGGCGCTCATCGATCAGATTCGAGCAAGGCAATCAAAGCAAGACAATCAGCCCGAAGAAAAGTTGTCAAGTGGGATGCCATCCTTGTATCATCATGTGGTGATTTCTCAAAATTGAGGGACCCCCAAATCATCCAATATCAATAATTTATAGTTATCAGCCAGCAATTTTGGCGGGTCCCCTATTTTGAGAAACACCCATGTATCTCAAGAATCTCTTCTCAAGTCTTTCCGCATTTGCTTGTGGTAAAAGCCGGACGCCGCCAGTCAAGATACGTGAGGGTCTTGCCCAGCTCTTTGCTGTTTTGGGGTCATATTTCGTCGCACAAATGGCACAGGAGTGATTAAGCCACAAGTCCCAGAGCTGTTGTGTTACGTGGACTATTGAGGTCATCTGCTTGTAGTGGATTTGAACCCGATGTTTTTGTTCAAAGCACTTCAAGCATGAACACACGGAGAGGATTCAACTTACTTGTCCTTTGTATGGACCTCCCATCATTGCTTAGTATTAAACACTATCATCGACCTTTGACCATTATATAACTGTTCATTGTCAACCAAAAACGCGTGATCCCAGTCAGCACGCGCACCCTTCCGAAAGGCATTCAGAAATCCAAGGCTAAATTTCTTTGTGCAAATCATCCAACTTTTGGGATGATTTTTTATCCCCAAAATTGAGTTGTTGTATCATATTGTATGCATAGATTTCAGTGCACATTGATTTTGTGTAGGTTTTGTTGTATCGTTGTATGGATGTATCTAGACGATTCCTCACTTTGGTTGTCTATCAAACCACCTCTGTATCTTGACAGGGTTCTGATCCAGATCCTACGGTCACCTGCGATCATGTTGATTCTCCTGCGGACGAGCCAAAGGATCCGCACGAGGTACCCTGACCAGGATCCTGTTCTATATGGCTTGTCTCCTGTCGTTGTTGCTATTGTTGGTTGCTATCGCTCACAAGTATCAGCAAGCATGACCGCTATCAACTACTATCAACTATCGCTAGCCTCAGGTGGCATCAGTCACCATCCTACCCTCAGGTGGCATCAGTCGCCAGAATACTCCCTTTTGTCGTTGGTTACTATACCCCATCATGAATCATGGCTCACCATGATCGACCACTATCAACGCCATGAGGCCGCGGCAACGGCGGCGCGTGCAACTGGCACTGGCCGGGTGTGGCACCCTGGGGCTGGGCGTCAGCTTACCAACCAGCCACGTGCAAGATCACCAGCCGCGTCGTTTGAGGTGGGCTGTTTGCTTGCTTGGCCTCTGTGCGGGAGAGGTGTGGCGGAGGGCGACTGCAGTTGAAAGTACATGTTTTGGTGATTTTATTAGATTTTGGACGCTGACGAAACTATTTCAATATTCAATATTCTTGATTATTTTTTTCTTGGCTTCTGTCAATTTATGTCTTACGATTCTCAACGAGGAAAGCCAAGCAAGACTGGAAGTGACGCCTCAGCATTGGGAAGCATCATAACTGGCTGAAGGCCTGGGTTGGCATGTCGAGAAGCATGCGCAGGCAGGTCAGGGTTCAGGTGTGAAACAATTCAATGGAGGCGGGCTGATTCAAACCAACGACAAAACCAGGACATCCAACCAAGTATGACAACGAGATTGAATCGAATTGCGGACTTACACTTTTGCCTACTGTAGCCGAACACATGAGTCAAGCTCAAGTGATGGACTAGACCCTAGGCATTCGCGAAGAGTCCCAGCTACGCCCAGGGGAAACGGTCCAGCAACTCCTGGGGTTGGTGTGGAGAAGTCGGTGCTGTCCTTGGTCGGTGGTTGGAGAGTCTTATTGTCCCAACCCACTGGTTGCTTGTGAACTACCCCATGTTTCTGTAAACGTGTCAAATTGTTGCTAACGAACATGAGGCAAAACCATTGAGGATCAGAGGCCAGTAGCAATAATCTCAGCATGAAAAGAAGGCAAAGGCCGTTATCCAAGCGCCGATCCACCACAGTACTCAGTCGAAAGCGAATTTTGGGATGTGGGAGTTTCTCAAAATATAGGGCCCGTCAAATCATCCAAAATCCATTACTCATTTACAGTAATAAACCCACCATCTTTAGGGTCCTATATTGATCCACAGTGAATCTCCAGGCAGTACCACCTGACAGGCCTTCCAGCAACATCGCTTTGAGGGCCAAGCAGCTGTCGACGGTGCGGTGGTGGACGGGGATGGGTAGTCTCTGCAGATGATGATGGTGGTGGTGGTGATGATGATGATGAGGATGACGATGACGATGACAATGACGACAACGATGATGGTGATCATGATGATGATGATGATGATGATGATGATGATGATGATGGTGATGATGATGGTGCTGATGACGATGACGATGACGATGACGACGACGATGATGACGATGATGACCATGATGATGATGATGATGATGATGATGATGATGATGATGATGATGATGATGATGATGCTGATGATGGTGCTGATGACGATGACGATGACGATGACGACGACGATGATGACGATGATGACCATGATGATGATGATGATGATGATGATGATGATGATGATGATGATGATGATGATGATGACGATGACGATGACGATGACGATGATGACGATGATGATGATGACGACGACGATGATGACCATGATGACCATGATGACCATGATGATGATGATGATGATGATGATGATGATGATGATGATGATGGTGATGATGATGATGATGATGATGATGATGATGCCAATCAAGAGCTAAACAGCTGTGGGCTTATTTGGTTTTCTCGATTTAAATTCAGGGTATCACAGCATAAAGGGGCGAAAATGATCATGAGTTGGATGGGCGGAGCCCGGCACAACAAAAAATATTGAGAATAACACATACCAATATAGTGCGTCGTGATCGGTTGATATAGTCATTTCTTCATTTGCAGCCATGTTAATTGACAAGGCATTATCTATAGTTATTAGCCGCATCGGCATACTTGTTCACCAAGTTCTCATAGTTATTGAGCATCGCAACTAACCCAACTAACCATAGCTATGAAGTCTATAGTTGCTAGTCATTGAGCATTGCAACTCACCATCGCTATGAGCATAGCAACTAACCATCGCGATGAAGTTTACCCTGAAAAATTGTCCCTGGTAGACTGCCAGGGGCGCCGCACAGGTCAGCCCCGGTGATCGCTTCGTGGGGTGGATACGGCATCCTGTCGCTTGGCGAGACATTGCACAGAAAGACTTTCTTATGCTGGAGATCTTACAGAAATCTCCAAACATACTGACATAGTGGTAGAAAATGTATCGCTATTTATGTAGATATAGACCTAAAGGCATATTTTCATAGCAGATCAATCATGTAGGCTCATCAACCCCAGTTGCCATGCATCAAATTCAGAGATCTGTATCAACGTCCACAGCAAAATCGTACAAGCTTTTAATCGCCTTCACCATTATTCACTAGGTATATATAGTCTTGTTGTTAACCATGATTTGGGCTATCATTAAAATTAAACATATAACATTCTCAATAGTAATACTACCAATAGTAGTATCAACTATTATTACGTTTGTTATCACTATCATTATTACACTTATCATTTTCACATTCTCAACAATTATGAAGCATGATCAACCGTTAGTAGCTTGAGTCTGGCTGACCCAGTAGCTCCATTGCTCCACAAGCTCCGCTTTGTCCACGAAAGGTGGTACCAACTAACCATGAAATGATAGCCATTACCGTTATTAGTACCACCATGATCATATCATACCATGATTATGAGTTCCATGACCAACATGATCATGATCATGATTATGAGGGTCATTATTCATACCATGATATTTAATCACTATTGCTATCATTATTATCATTATACTACCAGTATTACTATCAGTACCAGACCATGTCTTGTTCCGACTTGGCAAGAATCAGCGATGGTTCATGGCGAGTTCAATTGTTCCAGTAACCCGCAAGATGTGCGTCCAACAATTGTAGCCCAACAGTTCCGACGCGCTACTGAGCTGCAGACCTATGATGGTTGCTTGAGGCACAGGGAACCCACAAAAATGGTTGGTTTATCACTATACATGCTTCCTTTTTTTTGAGATGATTAGTTGGGGCACTCCTAGTTTAAGAACCACCCAAATAACCTAAGAGATCAAACCAATGAAATCAAACTCTCAACAGGTTGATCAGTTAGCTGATCGGGCTGAGTGTCGGTACCCCTTCAGTGGCGATGTTTCCCTCACTGCCCATTTTTTAAGAGATGGAGCGGGGCTGAGGTCCTGACTAGCAGGCAGAAGTTTGAACTCGTGGTGGAGGCTTCGGAGCTTGGGGGATATCACCTGCACCAAGATTCGCACCACTGGGGAGCACCAGATTTGAGTCACTATGGCCTATCACTCAGCACCCCTACAGCACCACAGCCTTCTCCATCCTTGAGTGCCAGACGTTCAGAATCAGCCGGTATTGAGCTTCATGAAAAATCTATATCGAGCCGAAGTAGTTCACATCCAGAAAGTGGTTTCTGACTTGGGATGGAAATGCCACAGCCGAGCATAGCACTCGCACATGGCTCACTCAGCAGATTTCAAAATGAGCCATTCATGGCCACTGAACAACGGACGACCACTCCTGACCGGTAGAGCAACCCTCCTGGACTTTGTGTGCGTGCCAAAGCTCATGCCTAATCTGACTAAGCCACATTCTTAGGTATGGATGCATGAACCCATCTAATCTATCTAATCTATCTAATCTATCTAATCTATCTGATCAAATCAATCAATCAATCAATCAATCTATCTATCTGTTTGTCTGTCTGTCTGTCTGTCTGTCTGTCTGCCTGTCTGTCTGTCTACCCATCTATCTATCGCAGCTTGGTGGGTTCAGAATTGATTGCAATTGTTTGTATCTGCAGATGTATGCAATCAAGATACTTTGTCTCTTGTTTATCAGCTAAAACACATTCTGAGGACGCAAACTTGAAGGAAACAGTTGAATGGTCAACTGGGAATTGGGTCAGTGGAAGATCTAGGCCACCTGGTGTCAGAAAAATTGTTTCCTTCCACGGTTTTGATCCCTGAAATGCAAGCGGTGGTTTCTCAAAATAGGGCACCCCAAAAATCGATGGTTTATTACTATAAATGCTTCAAAAGACTGGATGATTTGGGGGGGCACTATTTTGAGAAACCACATAGATCCACATAGCCTATTTCCGAAAAATGATGGAACCCCTTTGGGCCCCCCAAACTACAAAGAACTACAAAGGAAAACCCAATTTTGTCCCGAAACCAAACTACAAACTACAGAGGTCAGCAAACAAAATTACAGAGGTCATCAAAAAAAAATACAAGGTCAGCAGATCCCCAAGTATTGTTGCTTATTATCCCCCTTATTATCCCCTAGTATTGCACTACAGGGTCCCCATGGGTGCCCGGTCAAGAAAGCAAGCTGTACAGCTCAGCAGATCCTCGAAACCGACGACCTCACGCCAGGTCGGACCAGGTGAGGACGAGGCTGCATGGAAGATCGTGGACCCCAGCAAGAGATTGCAGGCGCGGCCGTGGAGTCCATTGCTTGATGAGTTTCTTCCCAGGAGATGAGCATTGAACCAAGATTGTGTTAGTAAATGTATACATTACTGATGTAATGTATTAACTCATGTATTAGTATTAGTTGTAAATGTATCCAAGAATGGAATTACTAGGTAATGTATATCCATTTACTGCAATGGAATTACTAAGGAGCACCTGGTTTATCACTAAGATTGAAAATTATTGAAATTTGTGATAAACCAGGTGCTCCTTAGAGGACTCAAAGGTGGGAAGAACGGCTTGTGGAGGCCAGAAAATCCTACGAAGGACCTTGCAAGGCGCCGGGTGACCTCCGGGGCTCCACCGTGATAGCAACTGATCGTGTTGGAACATATCATTTGGTGGTTTCTTAAAACAGGGGACCCCAAAAATGGTTGGTTTAGTGCTCCTAATGACTACTAAAGGGGGTACCCCTATTTTGAGAAACACCCATTTAGGCAATGGGATTTGCACCCAGACCTTGTGATCCGATCTGATGATCCAATCTTGTTTTGAGAGCAGTTTTTGCCAAGGACTCTGCCAATCGACTTTGTTTTCGGGTGGGGCCGCTTGGATACTGCACAGGAAGCTTTACTTAGTTGTGAGTAGTGGCTGATGACAGTCGCTATGGGTAATCAGCGGTCAATAACAGCATCGCTTAAGACTGCATCCAAATCTGAACCGCCATGGCGCAGGTCATTAGATATGACGATGGTGCCGTGGCCTTCAGGGACCGGGAAGATGGCAATACCAAGCACCCTCGAAAGGGCTAGGTGATCAACCTATCACTATTCTTTTGAAGGATCCTTCAGGTATCTAGCAATGGCAGTGCAACTTTGTGCTTTTTTACTGTTTGTATATTCCCATCTTCAAGTCCAGTGTGCTAATGCCATACCTGTTTTGCAGCTTTTCTCCTTCTTCGATGCTGGTGATTCCATGCTACATTTGAACAGCGAGCCAAAGTAGATCCCTAGTGATAGTTGGTGATATCCAACGAAACCAGATACAATAATCATATAGTATCATGTACGAATCGTGTAGTAATAGTTGGAAAATATCAAATTTGAATCTGATCATACAACAGATGCATAGCGGCATGGCAGCAAGTGCTGTCTATCAATTCTATGAATACAAAAGCTTGTGGAAGACTGACACCAGGACCTTGATACTCTCCTCAATGGCACCTTGAACGGCGCCGGGTGCGGGGACCTGTGGTGGTAAGCTGCACTCACGGTGGTTGATGATTCCAAAAATACTGAAAGAGAACTCATCTTGCCAGCATGCTCGGACAGAAGCTTTTCCGTTTGTTCATGTTCTGCCCCGCAAAGACTTTCAAGAATCTGGAATTTCTAAAGAAGGTGTACCCCCGTGCCCACCACTCGTGGTCAGGTCCCTATACGTACAAACTGCAAGCATTCCACACCCATTTCATCTTAGGGCCATGAAGTGACAGTGGCATGTAGCTTTGAGTCAAATCTACCATACGTGTCAACCGGCCAATTCTTTGTGAAGGGCCATGACACTTGGTTGGCAGTTTGAGCAAAACCATTGCCCTGGGTGGTTTATCATCTTGGCAGCGCCTGGCTAAGAGGGGTCACACTGAGAACCCGTCGTTGATCTCCCCCGTGGACAATTTGGTCCCTGCCACACTCGCCAAAAGAAATCACACTGGTTGGTTGATTGTGACAGTACCACACGACATGGTTCATCAACACCAAAGAGGGTGAACATCCCAACAAAGATACAACACAGGTACCTATTTCCATAGCCTTAGATGGAAGGGGGCACAACGTCCCCATGATCAACCAGGACAGCTGATCACAGGACATGGTCGTCATTGGATGTCGAATTGTTGGTCATGTCGCGATTCTATGTTTTTGAAGATTCTCACCATCATTAAGACAAGATGAACCAATTCTTTAGTGCATTTTTCATTTTCGTCATTGTCACCGAAATAGAACTAGTATATCAGCATCGTCATGATCCAGAACTAGAACTATTTAGACCATTCTTCATGATTTTTGGTCTCCCACTATTGACTGATGATAAAGGATAAACCATTACAGTCAAGACTTATTAACCACAGATATTATTTATTATTGATTACCAATGATTCATTGTGTTTTTGCTAACAGCTGTGAATCACTATCAGCCGGTATCGATTACTATAAAGCATTTAATCACCACCATCAACCATGTGCCGTTGATCCGAGATCACTATTGATAGTTTCGAGATCATTAATCAGTCAATAACCACCATCATATTGACCCTCATTTCTATTGCTATGGTCATTCCTCCCCAGCATGGGTTTCCTCACCACTAAGAAAAACACATTACCTAATGACTTCACCATTTTTGTCATTGAATGCCATTACCAAATGCCCTTCCTCTCCACCATGAGTGAACATAATTGTCATTCCTAATATCTTACAGTTACTCAGAGGGTTCCTTCACTTAATACCCCTACTGAGAAGACCCTGGATGTTACTGTATGAGAATAGTAACTCATGGTGGTGACCCAATGATCAACCCCTATGCCATTCCCAAGTGCCATTTCTCCCAGCACTGGGCGTTTCTCAAAGTAGGGGAGATCCCAAAAATCGTTAGTTTACTACTACAAATGGCTAGTAAACTAGATGATAACTGGGGGTACCCCCTAGAACTTGGGAAACCACCATGAGTAGTTGTTTACCCATGAGTCGGTGATTATCCCCGTTCGTAATCTCTGTGATTCAGCACTATATATAATCCCCTATGATAAACCGCCATATGGTCAGCATCGATTCCCTGCCATTGTTGGCTGTTCCACCATTAACCACCATCATTAACCACCACCATGGACCACCATTATTAACCACCACCATTATTAACCACCACCATTAACCACCATTATTAACCAGCATTATTAACCACCATTAACCACCTCTATTAACCACCATCATTAACCATCATCATTAACCACCACTAACCACCATTCAGCACCAACTGATCAGCGAAAACACCAGGCCTGGCACCATCTCTGGGCGCACCATCCAGTGCGGCCTGAAGTGGGGCGGATTCTTCGAGGTGCTATGGCTGCGGCTGCCATGCTGGAAATGTCATCGTTCTTAGGCGAATGAGTGGCTTTATGAGTAAGAATGGTTCATGGGGGTAAGGATGGTTACTAGGAAATGGTTGATCAATGGTTAAAGATGGTGAAATGATGGTTAATCCTAGTAATGGTTGATCGTGGTTAGTAGTGGTTCATTGTCCTTGATAGTGGTGAATAGTGGTTTCATGATGACCTTTTGATGGTTTGGACTGGTAGGGGTTGACATCTGAGAATGGAAAAATCGCGGTTGATGCTTATGACTATGGTTTTCAAACATAAGGGTTCTCAAAAAAGGGGGACCCCCCACTTATCATCCCTTCTTAGCTATTTCTACGGCAAGACTCCATGGTTTGCTCGGATGCACAAGACCTGCCCAGAAGTTAGTCTTGTCAACTGTTCAAAATCCTGCGCAGGCCCGTTGTTTTGCAACTCTGAGAATCAAGAAGCCCTAAGCCCTAAACCCTAAAACGCTAAAGCCCTAACCGTAAACCCTAAACCCTAAAACCCTAAACCCCTAAGCCCTAAAACCCAAACCCTAAAACCCTAAACCCTAAATCACTGCGTATAGCCAGTGTTTCTCCTAGCATTTTGGGGGTACCCCCGTTTTTAAGAAACACCCATATCAGTTCATCATAGCGATAACAGCAAAGAATTGCCACCAGGTGACAACCAGCTGAGCTGGTACAGGGGCTGATCGGCCTTGCTACGGTCCCACGGTCAGCATAGGTGAAACTTGAAGGATGAGTTCTGCCGCGGCGAAGTCTCTGAAGCTTGGGCTGGAGTTGCTCCTGGCGCGGCACCACCGCCCAAGCTTGAGGAGTTCAATGTACCTCTGAAGTTCAACGACTTTTCTCACTGAGCAATCCTTTTGAAAGTTTTGAAGTTTTTGACCTTGCTGAACTTCAGAGGGATGATTAGCTGATACTCGCGGCATCCATCGGTGTTGTCCTTTGGATGTCGTCACTGGATCTTGATCCGTTTCGCCACGGCCAGTTTTCCACCAGCGCTCAAAAGGTGTGACTCTCCCGAGCCAACCCTACGACTTCACGGAACTACCGACCAGGTTTCAGACGTTGTTGTTCCACCTAACACCATCAAGGCTAATACCCAAAATGAGTTAAAGCACAGCCATGGACCTTGATGTTCTCATATGTCAGTGAAATCTTAGGAACAGTTCATGAACCTTTGCTGTAAAGTTTGGGAGTTCGGACACCTAACTGAGACACCTGACACTGCTCACAGCAGTTGCCCCAGCAGCTGGTTGCAAAAATCAAAAAGGCGCTGCGGATGATGGGACCCGAACATATCCGCAGAAACATGGGAAATGAATGGTAATTAACTCATGGCCATTGATGCTTAATTATGGTTTAGAATGATTGTGATCATTTTGGTTTTCTTTGAGTACCACCATTTGTGGGCCTTAGTACATGATAGTTGCTTAGAATCACGTGCTGTTGCACTGCATAGTGGTGGCCACAATTTTCCCAAGGCTTGCCAATGAATGGTGTACCCGAAAATTGATGTCTTACCATATCTACGAAACATATCCATCGATGACCATATATGGATGGTATCTGGGGTGTAACAATCTATTTGCAAACATTTACGTCCCAACAGCCCAACATGACCAGGCTACCCAAGCCCACGTGACTCACATTCAACACACATCTCCCCGTACATAGCCCCTCAACATTCAAACAAAATTGTTGTGAAAAGTGAAACACATCATTTGTGTAGAACCTTGCTTCATCATGGTCGTTGCGCTGTTTGACATGTGTCGCGACAATCGAGGCATGGCACAGGAACCAATCTCCATGAAGTCCATAGAGTATGCATGCATAGCGACCAAAGTTTCTGGGCCGGAAGTGTTCGGCAGTGAATTTTCGGGAATTCTTTTGCTTTGGGCACATGATCATTTCTTCCAGCTGTTCCTAGTGTGGCTGCTTTGGCCCAAGCCAACCCGCATCTTTTGATGAGCCCTTCTTAGCCATGATCAGATCCACTTGAAGCTCTTGTGCTTGTCCCTCAGTCCCGCACACACACACACACAAACACAGGACATCCTATGTGTTTTCAGGTGACGTTCACTGAAGCCCTTGACGAGCAAAAATACAGAAACTCCAAAGCAGCTGAATTGGAACAGCCTTGACCTTCCTCATATATCGGTTGGAGTCCAGCCCAAACTTTCTGTTTTGCATTCTTTTGACATGGTTAAGTTGCCATATGCTTGACGCTTCGATGGGATGGTTGAAGAATAACAACTCAATCTGAGATATAGGTTGCTTTTGGTTCCTGTGCAATAGGACACATTTTTGACACCAAAGATGATGCACGACCAAGACAGCTAGCGCAATCCTCAAAGATCATGGGATATTGAAGATCCGATCGTTGAACTATCCAGCCGCTCATGGCACCCCGCGCGCCGTTCCCGCGCTCATGAGAGCTTGATCAATTCGATGCCCGGAACTCAAAGCAGTAACATTGGCTGAGATGATCGAATTTAATGTGAGTATAGCACAAGAAATGGTGACCACATCCATCCATTCCAAAGCTCTGCCATTCTATGAATTTATTGAACAACGCGAATGTTCATAAGTTTTATGGACGGATGGACAGATGAGCAGTGTCAAACAATCTTTCTATCACATGTCACCGAGGTCAACTAACTCATGGGATCTTGGGGTTTGATTCGGTTGGTCCATCGATGGAGCCTACGGCGGCCACAAGGTTTTTGACATTGCTCAAAGCGGATACGTCCTGAATGTTGGCAAACCACGAACTTCGCTGAACTACATCACGACGCGTGAGTATTCTTTTGCAGTCCACCTAACCAACCAAACTTGAACCAACAAAGTACATTTGAGAAACAACAATTGTGGTGGACAAGTTTGACCCCGTTTTTGGACGACCAACCATAGACACCTGGTGCATCATGAAAAACAGTGGTCCGTGCATGGATTGGTATACAAGTATTGGATTAAGAAGGGCCAAACATTCCAACAATGAACGTGGCGTATATTGATCATGTACCCGCACACACACACACATATGAAAATCTGAATATTGTTAGGGGTTGGCATAGAGTCGTGTCATATCACGTCATCACATGAGATCCCATACGAGTAAACCACCCTCATACTTGTTGCCCAAAAACACCGGCTATGCTAAGTCAGTGGGGATTGTTTATAGCCTCGTGGAACTCGTATTGACCATCATCGATCATCATCATTATATAGTTGGATACTTTATATCAATGAATCATTCTGCATCATTTCGTTAGACATTAAAAGTTCATCAACCTTAAGCCACGCAGCTGATTCAGCGAACCATCATTGCATTGACCATCATGAACTAATCATCACTAAGCCATCACTAATGATCATCAACCAACTATCAACCAAACTATGCCATCACTAACCTCATCATGAACTAATCATCAACCATCACTAACCATCGCTAACCATCACGAACCATCACTAACCATGACAGGCCATCACCAACCATCACTGAGCCTATTTCAGCTCGGGCCCCCCACCTGGACTCACGGGCGCCGTCCAGGCAATGCTGCTCTGAGCGAGGCGACCAACGCGTCAACGGAGTCGGTGGAGCTGCCACTTGGCGGTTGGTGCCCAGCTTGGCTATGGCCATGGCATGTTGAGGGTTCGATGAGTGAAAGACCATGGGATTTCAAAGGGATGGCTCCCATGGGTGTTTGAAAAATGATGTTTCAATGGGGTCAATGTTGGGTAATGATGATTAGTTCATCAGGTAATGGTTATGTAATTTGAATATCACTGGTGGTTAATTGATGATAGTTCAAGATCGTGTTGATCCCAGTTGATGGTTGATCAGCTAATCCAGGATCAATAGCAATGACTAATGATGGTTTAGAAGAGACTGGTTGCAAGCTGATTTGTAGTGGTTGATGATGGTCAAGGTTGACCATGATTATCTAGTTAATTTTTCAAGCGAAAAGTTGATATTGCTGAAGGTTTATTGATTAACTGTTACTCAACTGGTTGAAAGGCTGGTTTATGATGATTTCTAGCAGTTTGCAATGCTTACATAATCATGGTTGACCACGCTCAATCAGGCTAAATCATGGTTAATCATGGGTATCAACCATGGTTAACTACACTTAGTGCAATCATAGAGGAGAACTACCAACCAGCATGGGGCTATGCCAACGAGTCAAGCTGGAACGATCATCAGAACGTGGTCATGTAGATAGTACATCATGACCAAGGAGAAGCAACAGAATCATATACCTTTTCAGGTGTTGAAAGCGCGTGAGCTGGATTTCAAGAAGACCCAGAAATCATGAACAGGTATATATATGAACATAAGCCTGTAGCCTGTATAGGTTTGATGTTCAAAGATGCGGAATTGAACATCCCAAAAAAGGGAATTCTGTTGAACCTCCGGATGTACGAGGTTTTGACACACACACACACACACACCAGCTGTTCTCAGATGCTGTCATCAAATCATGAAAACATCCATGAGAGAGGAGAGATGTCTCCTGGGGAATGCTTTGTGTCAATCTGAACCCCCCTCGAAGTATTATCTCCAAGTGAAGTGGTGGTTACTAATGCTTACTTAATAGTACCCCTGGTTGATACTTGGTCATCACTGGTTTAATGGTTGTTCATGCTTGTTGGAACACAACATTCGTTGTGATTCTCACAAAACAGGCTCTCTGAGTCAGGCTCGGCACCACCGTTGCAAAAGAGCGGTGATGACACGAACATTCCCCCAGTTACGAAAGCCGAATAGCCGGTATCACCAATAAAGCAAGGTCAGTCCCACTACCTATAGGATCCACAGAAAATTCGCGGGGCTGGTGGAGTTGTTTGGCTTTTGGGGCCAGAAACAGCTGAGGTCATTCCCTACAGGCTTTTGGAATGTGCTGACCTCTTCATGCCACCAGCGTGGATCCAGGCAGCGTGCCTGGCCAGTGGTGTCCATCGTTGACTACCAATAGATTTGGCGGCTCAAACCTAGAGATCAGCAACTACAGGTGTTTTCGATGAGGTAAGATAGTGCATGAGGGCGTGCGGCTGGTGATGATCGGAATCGTACCCTCGTTTTGGCTTGAAAGGATGTGTAGTTCAAAGTGTACTCACCCAAAACAGCGGATATTGGATATGCTCGCAGAATGGACCAACTATATAGTTCCATTTCATGCGATGCGCTGTTTCAGGTGCTGCCAGGATCATTTGTCTGACTATGAATCCAGCATGATAGAGGCAGTAACTGGGTGCAACCAACCAGTGTACGGGTATAGGTACTCAGGACCACAGGGGTTGTTATAGCTCTGGTTGGCCTCCTGAAGGTGATTGGTTCCCGACGCTTCAGGTAAGGCCCAGTAGTTTTGATAGCCTCGTTTGGTTCATGGCTTACTTTTTCTCCTTTCGTGGACTGTGTCCACATTTCCAGGTGGCCTTACATCACACAAAGACCGTCGTTTTTGGGACGCTCAGCAGACCTCAAGACTGGTGCTGTTTCCAAGTCAGGACCAGATACACTGGTAGCTACTTTGAATTTTTAGCAGCGTCTGATACACATACGTTTCTGGGTAGGGTTCTTGGGTGCAGTCTTCCAGCGGTGAAGTCTGAACCTGGACAGGGTTCCAAGGTTCCAGGATTTGGAGGTTGATATGGCGAGATGCCGGCACTTATAGCAACTCAGAGCGTATCAATCGAATTCAACAGCCAGAGTCTCCAGAGACTGCCAGAGACCCTTCAACGTCAGCCGAACAGAAGGGGCAACAAGGTGGCACTGCTTTTGGAAGTCAGTTTAGTGGCAACCACTTTGGCAAGGGACATGAGAAGTGTGACGTTAATCCAGCAAGCTGGCCATGGAAACTGTGCTGACATCCTGTTTATTCTCAAAAATGTCACATGCACTTCATTCTCCAGAACACTTCGGAAGACATTACTGTACTGTATTTGCCAGCGTACTTGTCAAATGTTCTCAGTATTGTCATTGACATCATCGCTACCTTGAGACAAATGCTTGCTCCAATTGGGTGTATCTGGAGCTTATGCTTAGAAGTTCGATAAGCCACCGTGCAGCGGATAAGTTGCTGTTGTCGATCTCACATAGGCTTATTTTTTTCAGCCTCGGTAAGTCCCATCCCAGGCGCGTTTGATCGCAGTACAAGTGTGTCAAAAGCATTGTGGCAATGCAAGTTTATCACAGGCATGAAAACTTTCTGTCCAACATGACTTGCTTTATCAAGCAACACTGGAGTCATATGTTCATTGTTGAGTAATCCCTTGCCCCTAACCCCCGCCGTTGCGGTGCCCCGAAAATCTATGGTTTCCCGGCGATCCTTTTTGAGGCGTAGTTTTGGTGGAGTCCTGGACGGGTGCAGGGCACAAAATCTGACGTCATATCCACCCCCTGTTCAGGGCGAGAGGACCATCGCCAGAGGTGCAGTACCGGTCTGGGTCGAGGTTCATGGTGTGCAGATGGGGAAGAATCGCTGATGCGACCGATGATGCTTGAGGATGATTGATGCTTGGATGGGCAAATTTTAAACAGCCAACAAATGGAAATGGGTACTGGTAGGTCAAAAATCCAAAAACTCCACTAGTTTGGTCATTGAAGGAATGTGAACGGCCAGGGGTACGGGTATTGACCCACAAGCATACTAGTTACTACTGATTGCCATTACCCGAGATCAGTTCTAGGTAAGAACCATCAACGAACTCAATAGCCAATTGAATGACCATCGTCTAGTGGCGGAAGTTTCCAGAACAAGTATCCTACAGAAAAGGGAAAATTGTTTCAGATGGAGTGATGGTGCGGACGATGGATCAAGATGATGATGATGATGATGATGATGATGATGGTGATGATGGTGATGATGATGATGATGATGCTGCTGGTGGTGGTGGTCGTGGTGGTGGTAGTGATGATGATCATGATGATGGTGATGATGGTGGTGATGATGATGGTGATGATGCTGGTGATGATGATGGTGATGATGGTGGTGATGATGATGGTGATGATGATGAGTTTTTTTCCTCTGCTGGCGTTCTTTCTCTGCTGGTGTTTTTCTCTGCTGGTGTTTTTTCTTTGCCGTTGTTTTTCTGCGCTAGGTTGGACCCCCAAATTTGGACGTCAATTGGCCTTTCAAAAAACAAGCAAAACTCACAACATTCTGCCTGATCGGGACCCGCGGCCTTTTGGAGGACTCAAATTGGGGTTCTAAAAGGAAGTCAGGGGTCAAATTAGGTTCTTTTTCGCGTGATGTACAGTCAATTAACATTTGGAGCTTAAGTGCCTACCCACCTTTCTACCTACCTATCTGCCTATCTACCTACCTGCTATCTGCCTTTTTACGTATCTACCTATATATCTACCTACCTATCTACTTAGTTATCTATCTACCTATCTATCTATCTACCTTCCTGTCTATCTACCTACCTACCTACCTATCCACCGACATACATACATAACAACGATACGATACAGATGGATATCGATTGATACAGTACAGTGTACCTCCACAATAGGTAGGTAGATATATAGGTAGATAGGTAGAAGTAATGGTTGGCTAATAGACGACAAGCTTTTCGCTAATCAATAATCAAAAATCAATACACTTAAGTAGTAGTGAACGTAGTGTTGGCTTAATCATTCATATGGTGCTTAATTATAAACAAAATAATTATTAAGAATATCAGGTAATATTGTCAATGGTATCACCAGTAGTGGATAAGCTGGTGGCTAATAGTGGTTAAGCAGTAGTGGCAGATTAGCCACCAGTCAGGCCTTGGAGTTTGATGATGGTGGAGATGCGGCCCGCAGCCGACGCTTGGTGGGCGCGGAGTCCCAGGGCCGGGCCGCGGCTTTTGCGGTTCGTCCGAAGCAGTGGCAGGTGATCTAAGGACCTTCGGGGCTGACCGGTGCTGATTTTCTTCAGGCTTAAGATGAGCGAACCTGATTGGTGCTGATTTTCATGGGGATTCACAAGCGAAGTAGTCGTTTGTTCCTCTTTGATGTTCCTGGTGTGGTGGTAGTCTGTCTATCTGTCTATCTGTCTCTTTCTCTATCTCACACAGGCATCAATCTAACAAAAGGAAAGAATTGACCACCCCAAACTGGAGAGTCTGGTCTTCTGGACCTGAGAACATGAATGGGCCTTCTAAAGATGTGGGTACAAATTCACAATTTCGAGCTAGGTTGGTTTGATGTGGGATTACACTAGAGACTGTTTCATCGAGATGGAGCTTTTCATCATTGGTGAACAAGGGTTCCCTCACTTCCCTGACCAACCAGGATTAGATGCAACATGATGCAACCCAAATTCGGAAGCAAAAAACACCCACTGCTCAAATGTAGCCCGGTCGCATCGGCCGAGGTCGACACATTGCCAGTTTGCCCGGGAAAACGCACCTTTTAGCGTGCGGAAGCTCAGCAGGGCTCAGTGGTGCCTAGTTTCTGGACTGCGAACCTTGACGCTGTCGCAAAGGGCACCTTTCGAATGGTTGCTCTGTGAATTTTCTGATTACTGTTCATTCTTTTCACTGACTCTGTGCTTTACTCTTCATTCTGTTCTCAGTTTACTCATGCTTTCCAACAGGCAGTGTTATGACCCTGACCTCTAGTTTCCTTTCAAAGTTGACGGGCACTCATTGGTAGTATCCCCTAGCGCATTCAGTGAGCCAGTTGGTCCATGCGCTCACCACGGGTCAGCATCAAGAATCATCAATTTACGTTTTTGGCATTCATCATTTGTGGCTCATAGACCTCAATTAGACCTTGGTTACAGGCTGACAGGGTTGAACTCTACCTCTTATGTTTCTCTCACCAGGTGGGATGCTGCACGTGATGATGTTGCACATGGCTGTTGTTATGGCACAAGAGTATACACCCGGAACGTGTGAAAACAGCCTCTTGGTTCCAGACAGCTGGTCAATTGATTTTCAAGTGGGTGTAGACTGAATATCTATACATGTATATGATCTGTTTGCACCTGCCAGGTCACAATTCCCCTGGGGTCGGCACTCAGACAAGTCCAGCTTTCGATATAGGGACATTCTGCAATGGCTGGGAGGATCAGCTGTGGGAATATCCGTTCACCCAGTTGAGATTGGCTCATCCACAGCATGTTGGACGGGGGTGATCGATGGGCTCAAGCACGTAGATCGGAAACACTCAGCGATGCCATGAGAAGCCACACAAAGCACCGTGGACCGTACTCCATGGGCCCTGCTGGCCATGGGTATGGGGATGCCGCGAGGGTCAACGAGAAGAGCCGGAAGCTATCAGAGTATGGATTTTTTTCTGGCACCAGCCCGAAATTCGTTGAGGCTATTGGCAAGATGCTTGAGAAGGAGACCTTTGAAAAGCAAGACTATTTGTTTAAGGAAGGTGAGACAGGCTTCAGTTTATATCTGATCTCCTCTGGGAGTGTGATAATCTGTACCAGCTCCGATATCAATGAGGTGGAGGTCCTTTCGAGGGGAAGACACTGTGGCGATCTGGCCCTTCTAGGCAACTCTCGTCGTATGTGTAATGCCATCGCAAGGGAACATACTGAGTGCTTGGTCCTCCGGAATCGGCACTTTCAAGCGATTTTGGAGCGCTTTCCAGAAGAGAAAGAGTACTTCGGTCAGGCGCGGGGGCCAACTACTTGATGATAAGATCCATCATTTGATGGTCGATCAATGGACTATCCATCGACACAAACGGTTGAATCGTGAGGTATCGTGTGGTGAGTTGTTGTCAACAAAACCGAGAACACCAGGCCCAAGAAGATGACAGGATTGATGACAGTAGTAGCTGTCAACAGAGAATTGCTGAACAGTAGCAAAGACAACAGAGTGATGGTAGCGCCAATACCAGCAAAATCTTAAACCACAATGGCAACGACAAGAGCAACAGCAGCAGAAGGAACACCACTTCAAACATAATTAGCCACCACCAACAGCAGCAACAACTGCTGCAACAACACCGCCACCAACAACGACAACAGTAAAAGAAATGACAACGATAACAACATCAGCAACAGCAGCACCACCACCAACAGCAGCAAAAACAGCACCACTACCAAGCATAAGAACAACAGCACCACCACCAACAGTAGCAACCGTAACAACAGTAACAGTAGCAAAAAAAGCATCAGCAGCAGCAACAGCAGCAGCACCAACAACAACAGGAGCGGCCACCTATGACAATGAGGGCAATACGAGCAACCACATGAAATGTTGACAAGTAGAGCAACAAGAACAACGTACAGTACAACATCCTAACAAAAAACACAAGAACAGCGAGAACAGTAGATGCAACAAGAGCCATCAGAATAGCAAGAGCCTAAAGAACCACTGCAACAGCAACAGAAACAATCGCCACAAGAGCAATGCTCATAGCAACTGAAGCGGCCACGACCACAAGCAAGAGAGCGACAACACCATCATCATTGCCACCACCGCCGCCACGACGACAACAACCACGACCACCGCTACGAGTGGTTTGTGAAGGGCAAGCCCAAGCTCAACTGAACCGGAACCAATCCGTATCAGGTTGCCACAATTCAGCCGTCGTTCACTTTTGAAGAAGGCGTGCATGTTTGTGCCGCTGCACCCATATTGAAATAAACTCTTGGCGAATCTTGGTGATATTTGTGTGTGTATATATATATATATATCTACATATCGAAATGCAAAGATGGATATTTCTTTTACGTATGCAGATCATTTACATATTAACATATGTATAATATAAATACACACACACATATATATATTTATCTAGGATAGTATAAATAAGTTTGCATTTGAAGATACATGGACACATACACTAGATTACATCATATCAGGTTTCACTACACCGCATCATGTGACCTGACCTAACATGACCTGACCTAACATGACTTTACAGAATAAAAACCCAGGGAATACACGCATTTCCCATAGCTTGAAGTAGAACCGATCATCCATGGCTCAGGTATCGCTACAAAGGAGGAAGGAGATGAAGCACTTGGCACGACTGCAGCGCGCAGAGGCCGGCGCTCGCCGCACCATGCGCCCCAAGCGCGTGGCCGAGGAGTCGGATGACAGCGACCGCGACGCCACAGACGACCCTGCGCCCAAGTTGCCGTGCGAGGTGGGAAAGTTCACAGCTGGGGTTAACAACCAACCAACCAATGGTTATAACTGGTTATAGTGGTTAGTGATAGGGGATGATAACTAACAATAGTAGGGGATATACCAGCTATACATGGCTATGGGTCAATATTAATCAAGCATCGAATAAGGGATAATAACCAACAACCTATAGGGAAAACAATGGTTAATGATAGGGGAACCAGGGGTACGGGGTTTTGACCCATAGCCATGTATGGCAAAGGTCAAGAAACTACAGGAATGCTATGTTCATGTCGTTTTCACTGTTTCTGTTCAAGGAGTTCGTCTCGGAGCCCAGCCGGTGAATGGTTTTTGTTGAGATGTTCACCAACCTGATTTTGGTGCTTACTTATTTGGACATTGCCGAATGGGTCATCTCCCAGCACCAAGTTGTAGAAAACGTCCCACAGGAGGCGGCCCCTCTGCCGGACACAGAAATTCCTGGGGCCTATCCTATGATGAGCAAAATGAACATCTTAGACCTGGCTGCACCACCGCGACATGGTCCAGAGCAGCTGGTACCTTTGAAGATTCCGGAGCCCCCAGAGCAGGGCCGCTACCAGGCCGGCAGGGCACTGGGAGATGTGGCAATGGCTCCCCAGTACTCGTCAAGGGTTGGTTGGCTGACTGATGTTGTTCATAGGGGTTGAAACCGCCAACCAGTTAACTTCAATGTAGCAATGTTGACCTGTCGACAATCTGAGCTAGAGTTGTAGTCAAGTGGTATCCCAACACCTTGGCCTCTTCAGGGGGAACCGTTTTCACCTGAAAAAGACCTTCTTAAAGAAATTATTGGCAAGTCAAAAGCATGATGGCACAGTTTGATGAAGATAGTGATCCATGGCAAGGCTGTTGACACAGCCGGGTGGGGTCCCGTTGCCACGTGTGAGGCTCGAATGGGCAAAGAACTGGCCTCGGTGGGGCGTGCTGCCTTCGCCCGGAAGATGGCGGTGGCCGAAGCTTTGTCCAAGGAGATGGCACCCATGGGCTCCAGCAGCATGCGACCTATGCGGCCCCAGTCGGCAGTGCCCAACAAGAAGGTCGTGGAAGAGATTCCGAAGATGCCACCTGCTGTCAAGAAGGCCTTGGAGGATGATGATGATGATGATGGATTTGATGTGAACTTTGATCTCAACAACGTCCAGACCGACTTCAGCAAGATGGATTTCAATGCGGTGGATCCCTGGAGAAGAGCTGTATCCGCTTAGGCGGCAGTTGTTGAGTTGTCGCTTTGGAAGACAGTCTTCTAATGGAGGTCGGTTTCTTCCTAATTCACCAAGACTTTATCGAGATTTTTTTTTGATTTTCCCCGTCACCTGGAAGTGATCCAATAGGACTACTGTGGCTACAGCCAAAGATGCCAAAACACATATTTTCTCAGCTACTGGTTTTGAGTGGGGTAGACAATATCAGTTTTGGTGTTGCCCAGAGAATCGAAAAAAAGAAGTCTTCCACTCGTTGGTCTTCCGCGAGGCGAAGGCAAAGCACATCCTCCTGCAAGTTGGTGAAACCTCATGGCGAACGATGACGGGACGGTTGAGCATTCAGCTGCAGTGGGGAGCCTTTTCAATCCTTCCACGTTCCAGGGTCCACCTGAGGGAAGCCTGTCTTCCTGACCAGAGTATGTCAAGAGTTGGCCAACTGCAAAGCCACCGTTTTTTTTCCATGCCAAAATAGAGATGAAAAGTAGGAGCAGCAATGATGTTGTTGAAGCCTTGTGTGTTTGAGCCTCCTTCATGACATATTCTGGTCACGTTGGTACGTGCTGTCTACTGCACTTCCCCTCAGAGTGGCATCCAGGGCTGTTTCTGACCATGGTCACCACGTTTCAATTCCAGTGTTGTTAGCGACACTGCTCTAAAAAGTGTTTAGACCTTTGAAGCAGGATTGGGCAATTCACGGTAATTGACATTGTTTGAACTATGGATCCACCTTGGTTCGAACGATCGACGATTAACGAATTTGCTGCACTTTCAAACAGTGGATGGCCCAACCCTTATTTCAAGCTTGTGTTTATCGTACTGGGATAATCCATGGATCCGTGGTCCATAGTCATGAAAGGGCTTGCATGATATCTTGACATATATTGATTAGTCCATTGGTGAGCAGCAATCACAGAAAGCCATCGATATGTTTGCACGAATACATTCCACACACACACATGCATATCGTATCATATCATATTATATATATGTATATGAGCAAATATGTAAATACAGTAATAGATAAACACACATATAGATACATAGATAAACAGATAAACAAACAGTAACTAGAAACATGAATGGATAGATAAATTGATGAACAAATATGTAAATGAATAAATATGTAAATGAATAGATAATAAACAAGTAAGCAAAAAGATAGATAGAGAAATAAAGTGTATACATATATACATATATATATATATATATATATACATGTGCAGTTACATCTATCTCTGTATGTGTACATAAATTCATATGAAGATGTCCATCTCTTCACGTGCATCTATACACAGACTTGACTATGCAGATGTGCGCAGCAGAGCTCAAACATTCAAGCTATTAATCACCCCCCAGGCCCTCACGTGATCCGTGGAATCCATACGATCCAAGCCTTACGTTTGGATGCGCAATCTCCGGATCAGACAGTCTGATTGAAATATAGATACCCACAAGAATTTTTGCACAAATATACATGTGTAGTGTGATACAATGTAATTTGGTGTAATGCAACGCACGCAATACAATCTAGATAGAACAGTGTAGCCTGCAAATGTAAATGTACACGTACATGTAAATGTAATGTATGCACGCGCGCCGGTTCAAATTCAATGTCCAATAGTAGGGAAACACTCCAATCTAGACTTTCTTTTGACATCGTGATCATGCGCAAGAGATATGGGAGTCCATATACATACCCCTGTGTGTCCTTGAGGAACCACGGATGGAAAATCCCAGACGGAGGTATCTCTACCAAGTAGAGTGTCTTATTCTTTCTCAAGAGACTGGCCGCCAGTGCGGGGCGATGGTCATGGAGCAACAACGGATGCTGGAACCGGTCAAGAAGTCGAATCTCACTGATTATGTAATTGTCCAATTGCAGCCAACTGCATATGATTGTATATTGTCCAAATTGTCCAATCTCATCAGATTGTCCGGTTCTTTCCCACTGATTATATTGAAGAATTGTCTAATTGCATGATTTCTGAGACACGGAATCCCATTCATCAGACATGACTGCCTCCTCCAGATGACTTTGACAAGGACCAGCTCCACCAATGTATTTTGTGGCTCAGACCAGTTGAATGTCCCGCTGCACTCGGTAGCCAGTCATACGTAGCCCTTAAGGGGCAGTGGTTTGTCGTTCAACGTGATGCATTCGATTGGCATTTTTTTCAATTTCAACGCCAAGAGGTGTGTGGTTTCAAGTGCCAACCAATGCGCGCACATATTTGTGGGCAACAAGTGACTGCCTGGGGAGGATTTTGGGGTCTGCTGCGTCCACTTGGCCGTAATTTGGAGTCAAGATTGATTGGAGTCATTTCTTTAGGAGGACTTGTTACTCTACCGCAACGCTACTTTGATAGAGATATTCTAGTAGCAGTCATGAAGGCTGGCATGGGAATCATATTTATGGATGTCACTCAGTCTAATTTGTTGCTTTGGCTTGCAAGTGCGGGGCAAATATCAAATGAATGAGACACGTTGAACTCACAGGCGCCGATTTTCCTCCCCTTGTCAAGATCTTTATCTTTCCAGCGATTTTGAGAAGTTGCGGGGTTTTTCCTCCCCTTGAAAGGCTTATGTTGATCTTCTCTTCTCGTTCCTGTTGTCGCCGTCACGCGGGGCTGGGGTCAGGTACTCCATCGTGCACGAACCCACAACGGGGACCAGCAGTGGGTCAAGGCAGTCCTATGAGATGGGAAGTGGAGTTGGTGGTTTTCTAGGGATGGTAATAGTGGCCTAAAATGGTTGATAAGAGTGGTTAATAATAGTGGTCAACCATGGTTGACGATAGTGGTTAATAATAGTGGTTGATAATAGTGGTTGATAGTGGTGAACAAACGTGGTTGATAATGGTGGTTAATAATAGTGGTTGATAATGGTGGTAGTGCTCTAAGTGTAGGGACAACCAACAATGATAGTGGCCAATCGTGGTTGATATCAAGGAAACCAAGGGATTTTCTATGGCTGGCTATGGTTGACTAGGTCAGCAGTGATTAGTAATGGGGGTTGACCATTTTTTTGTTTTTATCCACAAATGGCGATTAATTTGTGTCCAATAATGGTTGATAATAAGGGGATAAAAAAGCATTTGCTGACTTGTGGTGTCAAACCCTACATTTAGGATGGTTGTTTGATTGACTCATATCTTTTCTGAAGGGTTGAAATCACCAACCAGCAATCGTTTGTGATCAAGTCAGCAGTGATGGTGACATGAGCTGCTGTCCAGTTTCTAGTGTTGTTAGCCATGGGATAAGTTGCCCAACAGCTTCTGATGTCCACAGCTTGTAACTCTCAGCACTGACCCACTGGATGGCCATCCAGATAAGAATGTATACTAGATACTCCTTCTCGCTGTAATCACGAGGATATTTTGAGAATTGGTCAGGAATTCATACAACCTCTTTGTTTTTCGCCTACAGATCCGTCAATCCACTCGCGCACTCTCCCTCGCACTGCACATGTTTGGGTGATGATGACATTCAGATCTAGAATTGCCCTTTGACTTAACCATTCATTGGTTTTATATCTCACAGCTCACATCTCTACTACTATTGTTTGCAGTGTCAAGATCATCACTCTCGGGACAGTTCACATAACAGTGGAACAGCGGAAACTATGGATTCCCTTGTTTTGTTTCCATGAAAGCATGGGATTTTCTTACCACTAAAAAAGCACAAAATGATGAGTGATTTCAAGTGCCAAGGAAGCACAAGCAGCTTTAGGTTGCCTCGTGCTCACTTCGTGCCCTGCAACACGTGGGGCGACCCTGTCAGGTGCTGCCCTGCTGAACTGATTACTGGTGGCTTTGTCAATACCTACTTCAGTTCTTACTTTGTGAGACTTTTCTCATACAATGTTGCATACAAGATTACAGTAGATTGCAGTCTGTTCTGGGATGTTCTGTTGCCTTGAAGAATGCCGGATGGCAGAGTGTTGTATTTTGGTGTGTGGCATGGTGATGACAAATGGAGATGACGTGTAGCGCGATGACACCTGGCAGTACGCTTTTTTCTGGTCCCAAGGACAGCAGCGGTACCCATTGAGAACGAGAACTTCAAGGGAGAGGCGATGGCAGATGGTCCTAGACATGCGTGCAGGGTCCTAGATAGGTTGTGATAGATTATGATACATAGATGACGATAGATGATGATAGGTTATGAAGTTGGATCTTGTAGCCTAGATAGATTATGATAGATTTTGGCTGTTCGGAATACAAAAGGGATGAGGCCGATGATGCACAAGCCTATTTTCATGGCCTACCACGATTGAATTTGGTTGGTGTTGGCTGCCTATTCTCTGACGAAGACGCCTGTGCCTTTGCCGGTGAAGGATTCCAACTACCTTCTCTCAGAGTAAATATATCTATTGGTCTGTCGACAAATTCATTAACATGGCAGGTCATTCATCAACATTGACATTCACCAACATTTACTGACACATGTTAAAAAGTCATCAACATTGACATTTCACCAACATTTACATAACATCAACATTGTCATTCACTGAAACCAGTGAAGCTTGGACACAATTCGCTTCACCATTGTCACTTCGGCCCAAGTACAGAGCCTCAGGTGAAGCCCCCAAGTCATCAAAGGTGGCGCCCGCCGTCAGGTACTACTTCTCTATCGACCAACTGAAGGGCTGGATGGTCACTGGGCGGCGCAGCCAAGGATCAACATGGAGGTAGATCCAGCCGTTAAGCTCTTCCAATTTCATCAGAAGCACAACCTGTGATTTGTCATTCAAAATGATTGCGACTGACTGAAACATCTTTTTTTGGTGCAGTTCACGTGATGACTTTTTGATATCTTTTAATCCTTTAGAACCCTTCTTCGCAACTGAAGAAAGCAGCCTATGGTGCTCGAATGATATGGCCCACAATGTGGCACGCCCAACGTTTAGCCGTGCGATCGCATGGCTGGATTTGACTAATGAGAAGTACTGGCGGGTTGGGGTGCCTTCTTGGATTGGTCACTGGTGGATTGATCTTGTGCCCCTGCAAATAGGACCCTATGGGAAATCCTTGATTTAAGTAGGGATGAAAATGGCCAAACTTTTTGGTCAGTCTCTTGGTGAGAAACTTCCCGCTCATATCCGTGCAATCTTCTGTTCTGGAATTTGTTCGTGAATTTGATCGTCAGGGAATAGGTTCGAAATCTGGTATGATGTCACCAGGAAATGAAGTGAGTAGTGCATGACACTTTTCTTGCTCTTGTCCAGGTGCTGTATTTTCAAACAACTTTTGCCACTTACGTGCCCCCGCACATCCTCATAGAAGCAGTCTTCACCCCTAACTGCCCTAAGTATCTCACCAAGCCTAGTTCTACCTGGTAGAGGGCTGCAACGTTTTTGGATCATCCTCCAACTCTCAGGGCGGATCTGGCTCATCACCTGGGTTTGGTGCCGCTCTGATTTTTTGTTGGTCAGACCCCCCTTCAACCCCTGGACCGAGAGATTTTGTACATAGCTTGGTAGGGGCCAGCCAGCGGTGGGAGTTGCTGCTCTTCTTGACGAACCAGCCACCAGTTCTTGGAGATGATTGAGCAGTTTATCAGCCATCATTGTTTAAACCATACATGGTCAGGGCATGTCATGATCATCATCTGCTGCTCATGAAGTCATTTTTACCAACCATGGAGCATGGTTCTACCATGGAAATGGTCAGGTTGGTACCTTGGCCGAGGTGGACATCCCTACTACAGCCACTTTCGCCATCGAAAGCGCAACTGGGAGCTACGCCTTCAGGGGAAGTTCAAAAAGGCGAGCCCGAAGACGCACCAGCACTGGGTGCACCGCTTGGTGCTGGATCATCTGGGAGGATTTTCCGGGGAATCTTGGGATATGGCTATGGGTCAATATTAACCAACTAATGGGGATAATGACCAACAAACTAAAAGGAAAATCATGGTTAATGATAGTGAACCAGGGGTACGGGGTTTTGACCCACTGCCATATCTGGAAGACTTAGCAAGAACTAGAGCTACTGTGACTATGCATTGCTATCATTTTATTTTGGGGAATCTCGTCCATAGTGCATTCCTAGGGTTGGCTTGGATGGATACAGGAAGTTGTCAACCTTCACCACTCGACAAGTATTAGAGGCAAGTTTTTGTTTTCTTCGCGCTGCTCAGTTATGGCGTCTTTGCCGTGGTCTACTCGGGGCTACCTTTCAGTTTACTGGCTCCGGGTTTGGGTGGTGAACCCCAGCTTGTCTGGGGTGTCCAATATGACTTTTATGGTTTGGCATTGGCAACCTGAAGGAGGAATATATGACTTGGAAGTTTCTAATAAAGTTTCTCCATAATCAACTTTCATATTGGTTCTTCAAGTCAAAGGGGTTCTTCCTCAAGGATGCTCTGCCAGAACCTTGCCACGCAACTGGCAGCAGCAACTGGTGAGCCTCTTTACACCTCCAGAGGGAGCTGCGTGACCAGTGGCCAGCTTACTACGTTGATAAATCACTGGCGACCTGCCAAGAGAAGCCTCGGTCATCAGGGTGAGTCATCAGGGTGTTCAACTGTAGGGCGTATTTATTGGGTGTTATGGTAGGGCAATATCATTAAACAATATGTGAGAGTTCTCAGTGAGTTCTTGTAGGCTCCTTCGGATATTTACCAGTCCTGACCATCAATCAAGCATCAATCAAGCATCAATCAACCATCAATTAACCGTTAGGAACCATTTGCTAGCCGACAGGGCAGTTGGCCATCAGCCAGATTTTTGGCAAAGCTGCGGCGATGCATGGGGTGGTGCGCAGAAGTGCGCTTTTGTGTGGTTTGTGGGGACTTCATGGCAAATCCATCATAACGAGAGTAGATTCTCATTAAATGTATGGATCATAGCAAGCGCATTATCATCATTATGGACAATCATGAGAACAAAACACCCGCCGAACTTCGGGCCGTGAGTAGGAATCCAATAGCTTGTGCTTGGACTCCAAAGAAGGTTGGTTTGAAGCTTTCTCCAACGCTAAAGAACCGACCTACCATCACCAGCAGTTAACCAACTATAGTGGTCAGTAGCAACTATGAACTTTAAACCCAAATTGACCATCATGAACCATCATCAACTATCACCAACCATCATCAAACCATCATTAATCATCATAAACCATCATGAACCATCACGAAGAATTATGCGGCAAGGCCTTTACTGAAGACTTCAGTTTTTTCCTGTCTGCTTGACCAGTCGCCGTCTGCTTTCGCGGGGTGGCGGCTGAGGAGGGATTGCTTCCGCTGAAGGGGAATGAATTATCACGAAGCATCATTGACCATGCTATCACCACTATGAACCAACCATTCCATATCACTGACTCAACAAGGATCTCCGCCGGATCCAGGCGCCCCGTGGCCGACTCTTCGTGGGCGCAGTGCTGCGGGATTTTAACTACGTCCCTGGGCCAATCGGGTGACGAATCCCGGGGAATGATGGTTCATGATGTGGATGTTGAGTAGGAAGGTGTGATACTTCATGACGCGAAATCAATGGGAGAGAACGTGAGCTACATTGAGCTATCCATTTTGGCGGAAGGATTTGGTGACTTCAGGTCCATTTAGGGCAGTTGGGAAGCCGAGGATGCGCTAGCGTGGCAGCCTCCCGAGGACCAACCCGTGGCCTCATCCTCCATCTTGGCGATGAACACGGCCATCACGCTGGTGAAATACCAATATAGGTGCAGTGGGGCGACGCAGCGACGCATGGAAATACGAGCCGCTGCAGTTGAGTAGGAATCTTGACACCAGCTGGACACTGCTCTTCTTTTTGGTGAAACAGATTCTGTTCCCGCAAAAGTTTCAGTACAAGTGGCAACAAGTTCACTTCGAACTCCAACCATCATAGAAAGAGCGACGAAAAGGTTTTCGTGGCAAGCTTGGAGCCTCAAGTTTACTGGGTTCCAGCTGATGGCATCGCCAAGGAGACCTTGTACAGTGAATCTAAGCATGGGGAGATCGGTCAGAATCAATTGCCACTGGAAAAGGGGAGGTGGACCATGGCAAGCCGCAGCATCCTCACAGTGATATGTTCACCACTACATGAGGGTCTTGAATCACAGCCCATGTGGTGGCAGAACCAGTGTGCAGAAGCAAGGAAGTCTATTCACATGATCAGCTTTCCATAACGCAGGTTGTGTGAAACCATAAGGGTTGAAGTGTGGCTATCTCCACTGTTGCGTGGGGGGATGGACCCTCAGCAGCTCCTTCAGGATCTACTTCTCTTGGGGAGCACGATGCCAGGCCTTGCAGGGACGTCAACCTTCCGGCAGTTGTAACGTACCCGAGGCCATGACCAGCTATGACCAGCTATGGCAGTGGCAAACTCTTGCTAAAGTAGGATGGCAAACTAGTCACTACTAGTCACTACTAGTGCTAGTTAGAGCTGGATAATGATGACATGTGATGAAGATCCAGGAACTGGCAGTTCCGACGTCACCGGAAGTGGCAACCCTGGGATTTTAGCAGTGCCCAATCGGGGGAAACTGGTGACCTCCAAGCCTGTTGCAGTCGCGATCCCAACGCAGCTGGCTGGTCCGAAGGGTTCTTCAACGGCATACACTTTGGCAAGCTAACCCGGAAGCTAAACATCACCATTTTTAACAGGCGGATCCGCTATAAACTGTTGATTTAACATGATTTAACCTACTTCCAGGTTAGTTTACCAGAGTGATGAGAAGCGTTGCAACGACACGCATATGTTTGGTGGATCAATCTCGATTAGAAAGAACATGTTTTGGCATATTTCTGCCCTCCTGTTGTTTTAGTGTTTCATGATTCCTGTTGTCAAACATGATCAACCAGTATGAACTACTAATCATTCGCTATCTCCTGCTCTTATCAATCATTTGAAATTATGAACCATGATTAAGCATGATTCAGCATCATTAGGCAACTGGCCGTCAACCATTGTGAATCAGTATGATTAGTTAATAGCAATTTATATACAGTAATTCTTATTGGCCAATAACCATCTATAACCATCTACACTTGTTGTATCTTGTTACCATTGATGATATAATACCTATGATTATCATTGGCTAATAATCATCACTAACCGATCCTATACATTCATTTAACATTATTACATGGGGTTGTCCATTCCATGGTGTTCCCTCCTAACCGTTCCCCAGTCATGATCATTAGTGAGGAAAGCCGCGCCTGCGAGGAAGGTACACCATGGCCATGGGTCACAAAGCCACGGCTGCGTTCTCGAGTCATAGGGGATCCCCCAGTTCTTGTCCTTCAATCATTGATAGTAGTGAACTCCATCCATAACTTTGGGGTCCCCTATGGCTTGAGAAACCACCATATGGTTGGTATACATTCTGTATCACGCTTGGTTATTATCTCTTATCATAAACCACCATGAGCCACCATTATATCTATCATCCAAAAAAGGGATTGGTTGCGACGATCTGATGCCACGAAAGGAAGCCCTGTGCGAAGATGCTGAGCTTGGCCATGCTGTGTCGTGCGAAACTCGGGAGTGGAATCAATCCCCTCTGCTGTTCAGTTGACAGCAAATGCTGGGTGAATGTTTTTTTGATGGTGTTTTTCGTTTTTGATGTTTTTGGTTAGTGTTTTATTCTTGACTTATTTTTATTACGAGATGAATTGGTGTATATGTAGCCTCCTGGCAGCTAACATGGAATCCACCTGGTTATCCAACCCCTGAGAATATCTATGATAGTTACCAGGAAGGTAGGATAACTAGTGTATGTGTTATGGATGATGCAACCATAGTGAGGTGGATTCTTATCAAGCAACTGATATTTGGCGTGGTACCGCATAGTAGGATACAGCCACCTACTACATTCGGATCCGACAAGGTACCTTGGTTTGTGACCCTGGTAGTTTGACACCTCTTCATTTGGCTATGGACCATTTTCATATGCCATTTTACCTTGATTTTACAGGGGGCAGTTCTCAAATGTCCTGTCTCTGTAGAATTCGGGTTTCAAGGAAACTATTTCGGGTAAGGGTTTGTTGGCCTCTGAAAGCGATGCCATCGCAGAATTTGGGTGGTAGTAATATCTAAGGGTGAAGCTGGGTTGGGCTCAGCCATGCCGGCTCTGAGGGACCTCACAGTTTTCGACCAGATCATCATCACTCCCAACGGGAGGCAGGTTGGGCAACTGGTTTTCGAGCTGATCAACTTGAAGGGGGTCATCAAGTGGCAACCCCCGGACCAAATGGCACTGCAACATTCTGTAAGGACTACAGCAGTATGTCTTGGGGACTCCATGTAGTACCGCTCCAAGCAGCAAAGGTTCCATTGTTCAAACCAATGGATCAGCCTAGAGTTGACCATCAAGCTGCCCTTTGAAGTCGGATGCCAACATCAAAATGGCTTCGTTTCACAGGGCTGATGGGCTGAAGCTTTTTGGTTTCGAGGCTGATATGTAAGCAACCAACGGACTCGGTGTCCACCGGTGGGACGAATTCACAAGAGTCCTTCAGAAATGATGGGAAAAATAGGGTTACCCCCCAAATCATCCTTTGGTTAGCCATTTCTATAGTAATAAACCAACCATTTGGGGGGTTCCCCTATTTTGATAAACCCCCATATGGATGAGTTCCATCTTCCAACAGAAACTGATGGCTTCGCTTTCGAACTGCAAACGCAATGGCCTTTGGCCTTCGCCAACGGGGCCAGCTCTCCGAAAATGAGACGAGAGACAAGCATTGGCAGTTTTTGGATATGCACAAGCGGTAAAGGTTTTGACCGGTGGCATCCGGTGGCCATATTCTTTACCCATCTCACCTGTATCTCTGAGACTTTATGATGCGTATTGTCAACCGTTCAATTTTTTGTCCGCTCATCATTTTAGACTCGTCAAATAGATGGTCACTGGTTTGTGATGACACCGCATGCTTCTTGTCTCGAAACCATTGCCTACCCCCAGCATGTGATGTATATTGCGTAGTAGCATGGTGATGCGCGTTGTTGCAATTTCTGCATTCAGTTACGACCCATAAGATGGGTACCAAGGAGACCACAAAAAGATTAAATGTGTCATTTTTCGCGCGGGAATCAATCAGTTTGGAGGTCAATCATGTTTGATCATGGTCAACCAACAACTTTTTGCACAATGTGTCTTTTTTTTGCTTTTGGTTCCTCAGTTTCATTTCAATTCCATCTATTTCAACTGCTGTGACTCTGAAGTTGGGCCTTTGTGGAACAACATTTTGTACCTTTAGTGCTGGATCGCTTGAGAGATCTTACTTGGACTTGCACTTCCTTCACTTAAAAATCTGCTTAGCATCCTAAGGTTTGCCTCTCACAAATTCTCATGTTTCTTTTATTTCTTTTTTACTTTTGTTGGCAAGTTCAACAACTTTACTTTTGGTCATTGTCAGGAATTTGGCCGTATTTGCAAACCATACGTAGGCCGAACCTCGTGTTAATAAAAGCCCATCTAGGATCTATGCTCCTTTGCGATGGTGAGGTCAAAAATGGAAACACGGAACCCCCTCAACTGCGAGCCGCCAGGGTTCGGGGCTTGGTCCTCAAGCAGGGCACCAACAACTTGGACGCGACTTATGCTGATAATGTCCCACATAGCAGCACCGGAGAATTGGACGTACTACGACTATCTATGTATACGTATGATTCTATGACCAGCAAACATGGTGAATAATAGGGGAAAATATATATAGAATAACCAAAAAACAATAGTCAGCCTTGGTTGTACCTTTCAACTTCTTTCAACTCTATACATCGAAGTGTTGAAGTGCCGACGGCAGGCCTATTCCCCACGTGGCAAGTGACCTAGATGATCCAAGTGACGAACATGGGCGTGGAAACCCGGAGTGGATCGCAGGCAGCAATCAGCAACGGTAATATGGTTGGTTGGATGGTTGGATGGTTGATTGGAATGTTGGTTGGTTGGATGGTCGGTTGGTAACGAGTGCATGTTTGAGTTGCGAGATCTGTTGACTAGTAATCTCAACTCAAACATGGACTTTCAAAACGACTCCAAATATGTCAGCCAGCTGAAAACCCACTTTTCTGGGTACGGGTTGAATTGCAGATAGTGTATAGACCAGGTCATTTCGACTGGTATCCACCGCAGATACGGAATCCAAGCCATGTCGGCATTGGAGCTAGGCGTTGATGTCGGAGGTCGGCACTGCCACACAGCAGAGTGGAAGTGTCCCAAGATGGTTTACAGTGGTTACACATAGACAAATCATGGCTTCATAGTGGCCAAGCATGTAGGTGGCTCCAAACTGTTGAGAGCTGATGTCACATATTTTTCATCACAGTTGGATCAAGTCGTAGTTTTTCTGCGAAAGATCAGCCTTACAACGTCGACATCCAAACCTATGCCGTTTCTAAAAGTTTTTTGGACCCGATTGGTTGTTTCAATCATTTGAGTTGGACCGTTTCCAGCGTGCAGGCTGTGAGTAGATCAGCTCACTGCCAGACTTTTGCGCAGTAGTTTTGATTCAACTACTAGAAAATAGTTGGTAACTACCCAAAACAGGTGTAGGACTTCACAACAATCTCCAACGCCATGGAAACACTTAAACTAGTGGGGTAGAATCCAAACGTCTGAAAAAGAATCAACATTGCTCTTGTACCAGTGTGGACCGTGAGTTTTGGTGCCGCATTAGTAGCTATTGGGCATGTACAGGGTCCGTGTCTACACATTTTTTCCTGAGAGATCTACGTAGCAACGAAGAGGGAAGGGATGCTGCTGTTCCCCCTGAGCACCATTTGTACGAAGCACACCTGCACAGGGGGTCATGCCCACCTTTACTTCTTGGGACAGGTGACTCTGAACATCTCTTGACCACCTGATGGAGCTCAATTTGTTTACCAAAGGGATCATGCTGCAACAAATTGTCTAGCCCCCGATGGGGCTAGAATCTTAAGGTGCTTTTATCGTTCCCTTGCTACCCCAATTCCACCTAGAGGACTTTGAACGAGAACAGCATAGGTGCTTTGGCCAGGAACTTGTAGTTGTTTTCGAGTAAATTGGGAAAGTGCAACAGCAGGGTCATCATTGGCATTCTGACTCGCCTATTGTAGTCTTGAGATGGCCATGTCCAACACAACGAGCTCATGGTGCCATGCGTGTGATACGTGGGAAACGCTGCCACCGCTGACCGAAGTGTCACCTGTTAAGGTTGAGCCTGATGCGCAGGGATGTAGGTCGGGGGCCTTGCCAAAAAGGGGTTTGGGAGAAACCTCTGTGCAGGATTAACTTCAGGTGAGGTCAAGATCGCGTGAAATTTCCATGATTATTGTTATCATTATTGTATTATATATATATATACACATAGTTTCTGCATACTAAATGGTATATGGATTTGATTGCGTTTGTCATGGTTTGTTCATCTAGATGGTGCCCAGATGAAACTTCTTCGTTTGTTTTGGAGGCAAGTTCAACTCAGCAGCTTTTTTACAGGAACCACCACCTTCCTTCTCTAGGAATCTCAAGAGTTTTGACGAGCTTGGACCACCATCACTTCCAATGGCCTCACGATCTTAGCGGAGAAATCATCCCGGAGATGCTTAGTGTGGATCAACTTTGTGAAGCACCAATTCAGATGAGCTCGGAATGCAGCGATTTGTGTTACGTTTGTTGGAAAGTTGCAGCTCATTGCAGGAATACACTTTTTCATTCATAATGAACGGCTTCTTCCTCATGCTAGCTTGACCAGAAGTACATTGTCCCAGTGCCAGAGTTGGGTTGAATTTTAGGAGGAAGGGATTCTGAAGGCTTTCTTTCTAAAAGTCTTTGATGCTGCTCAATCTGAAATGAAGGAGCCAGTGATGAAGCAAAGGCAGCATCTCGGGATAGTTTATGGGTGTGTTCGCAAATGATGGTACAAGCAAACTTGGTGGTATGGACAGCATCTTGCTAGTACGATCTAGTATGAAGAAGCTTCTGGTTGCCCAAACGCTGCAGAAAGATCGGAAGGTTTCATGTCCTGTCAGCGGTTCCCGCTGTTCCTCTACTCAAAGCCAGGTGTCTTTCAGCTGCAGTCTTTTCTGAGAGGGATGTGTGCCTGTGTGTTGTTTTGTCACCCATATGTTGCCCCATCCTGACAGCTTTTTCGATGGTCAACAAATGATTGCACACGCACGATTGACATAGGGGAGTCCGGTCCCCAGCTATGATAGCTTGCAACCGGCGATGGGGGTACCCCTCAATCAGTGTCACCTCGACAACCCCCGAAGATAGGAATTATTTACTGTCTAGCGTCTCATAAGCAATCAACGTCCAGTAATCACTTACCAATCATATAATTACAGTACCAGGATCGTCTATACTTGTGCTATACTAGAACTGATCTAATAGTATAGTATTGGTTAATAGTATGACAATCATTCCAATCATCCATTGTTTGCCAATAGTATTATTATAGTAAATCATTGTTATATAATATCATTCATATTAATAATAATATAACAATGATAATAATAATAATAATAATATAAATAATACGCATATTGATGATGATGATAATGATGATGATGATGATGAAGAATAGTACTCCACCTCACCAATCGCTGGGCTTTCCACGGTCAAAGGCCTGGCAGAGTACAGCAAGATGATCCAAGAGATTGAGCCGACGCTGAACAGCGAGGACGGAGCACCAAAGTGAAGAGCAATTCGCCCTGATATTGTTAATCGTAATAGTCATAGCAATTAAAAGAAAAATGATAATGATACTGATAATGATAACAACAATAATAATGATGCTAATAATGATATATAATGATAACGATGATGATAACAACGACAACAGCAACAACAACAATGATAATAGTAGTAATGATAATAATAGACCTCCCCCTTATCCCAACCCGAAAAATGTATGAATTCCCAACTAAACTACTGGGAAAAGAGGCAGTTGATAGATGGAATGAGGGCTTCCCAAAATATCTGAGAACCATCCATTGTGTCCAGCGCAAGGATACCTACACCTTCAGATTATGGGGCCCTGCTCCCTTCCTGGATGTGTCGTCAGCTCAGCCGGACTTCCGGTTCCTGTTGTCAGCTGCTCATTGGCCTGTTGCTCTTGAGCTGAAGGGAATCTACGATACGAAAACGTTTTACTTGAAGAATGATCGACTGTGATGGATGAAAGGCCAAGGCAGCGAGAAAAAGCACATCTCGTGAGATGTGCTTTGATCGCATGCATTCAGAACAGCATTTTATCGCATTAAACAAGAAAACTGTCGCCCAAGCGGCCCCATTTTGGGGTCCAAAAAGTGACCTCAGCCCAGGCCTACAGGGAGGCCGAGCTAGTGTGTTTCACATAGAACTTGCATCGCCATGTTGTAGAGACCTTAGACATCCTCAGACGTTGCTTTCTACCCAATCGATAGGTTGAAGCATTGGATCTCGACAGTTTGGAACTATGCCAGATCTTCTGGTTTTGGGTGATAGAACCGTTGCTGTGCAATGTGGTGCCCCGCCGGTGTAAGTTCGTTCATGAGACGTATCACGAATCCAGCCGAAGGTTCCTCCCGACTATTTGAAACTGTTAGTTACCTTCTGAATCTTCAGCAAGAACCAGGGGTCATTAAATGTCCCAATTGGACATCACCCAACCAACCACTATGGGATAATCCCGGATAATCATCCAAAGGTGATGTTCAACGTTCCTGATATGGGATATTTACCAACCACATGGGTTTCTACACACAAACCCACATTATTTTGGGACCCTAATTTGGCACATAACCACCCAACACTCGGGGTTCCACTTGTGGGTTTCAGCTGTAGAGCCTTTGATGGCAGCGCTCAAGGCTGAACTGGCAGCTGAAGATGGGCGCGCGTGTGAGTTTGGATCACTTCATGAAGGACAGCTGTGCTGCACAGCGATGGATTTCCCACCGTTTTTTTTTCCCACATGAATTTGGGGAAAATTTTCCAACCAGTGGTTAATAGGGAGCTAAGGAGCTGGGTGGTCAGATTTGGGGATTTCTCACGATCATCTCGATGCCTTGCTCCAAGCCAGGCCGCATCCATTCATCCATGCGCCTTGAAACCAGTCTTTAGTAGGGAGCTAAGGAGCTATGGCATGCTATGGCCAGCCATATTCCCCGAGGGAGAGGGAAACACAAAGGAACAACTACAGACATGACATACATAGTGATATAGCAAGATGATGGGTTGTCAACATGTCATTGCAGAGGTCTTCATGCACACCCCACTTTCCAATTTCTTTCTTATCCATGTTCCACCCTGAGATTGAGCACCCTGACCTGTTTCCACAACCTTGGTTTAGTGGTCACTGTGTTCCGCATTGTTCACCTCTTCATTTGGGATCCCAGCCCTTGTTCTTTTAACAGACCCATGTGCTTCAGGCTTTAGCTATCGGTGATTCTGATCGCTGTGGGAATCCCGAGCGCAACCACGGGTCGAATTACTTCGCAATGGGGTGCTGAGTTGCTCGCAGCTCATCCAGCTCCCGGCGCAGGATTTTCCGATCCACGTGTGCATGTATGACCTGCCTGCTGGTCACGAGAATGGGAATACTGATCCGTGCCCCAGCTGGATTGGGAGACGAACTTGCTAGCAGTTGGAGTCACTACTCAGACATCGCTAGCCATCGTTAAACATCATTTGCGGTTAAGCATGATGAATGAATGACTTTGATTCACCATGATGAATGATTCACGATGCCCATGATGAGCCATCAAACATCATGATTATTTGGAGCCAGATATCCAACCGCACCAGTGATCAAAATGGCGAAGAGCCAACACTTACCCAGCGCCCGTGCTCAGACTTGCTGGGTAGGTGATGGTTGTTCCATAGGGGATCCCCACGGCATTGGTGGCACCATGGTCACAGTGGGTTCGCCGCTGCAGGCGCCACCTGGAGTCCAAGAAGCGCTACTACTTTGACTTCATGGGCTGGAGCAACGTGGTGGCCCAGCAGCCATCGCTGACTTGGGGGAGCCCATGGCATGGCAAGCAATGGGGCTAGTATCGTGGCCATTGTTTTGCAATAGGAGATGGTCACCCTTTCGTTGGACTGCCGATCATCAATGAAATCAATGGACTTATAGTTATAGGAGTTGTTTCCCAAGCCCATCTGGGAGCTTTGCCCAAACCAAACACCTGGATTCAGCACATGCCCGTAACACGCGAACCATTTGCTTGATATGGTTGGGTCAGACTCCGGATTTGGACGGGCTTTTGCCACCAAGATATGCAATGTTTGGAGGCCTTGGAGAGACTCGATAGCACGGTCCCAAAGTGTAGATGGCGCCATCTACGGGCCATCTACAGTAGAGGTTGGAAGGTTCGAATTCGCTTGCAACTTCCATGATCTGCTGCGCGGATGCCTCCTGCACAGCTGGGGCAGGCAGCTTGCTCGAGGCGTTTATTTCATTTAGTTTGATATACAACTCGACGAGCTCAGTGGCGATTTGGAATCAGAGCTTAAACGACTACATGGCACCAAGAACATTCGCCATCACCATCAAGCATTATCAACATTTATCAACCATAATTGTGTATAGCTGTGAATCACCAATCAACATCGTGTACCGTTGTGAATCAGCACTCAACCACTATTGGTCCCCGAACAACCTTGGTCAGCTGCCAGCAATGCCGTGCTGCGAGGTCACCATTTCTCCGGTGATCTTTGATCGGTATGTGGGGGCCGTCGGCTGCGGCCATGTAGTTCTTGTTGCTGCTGTTGTTGTGATTGTTATTGATACAGTGACTGTTGATGTGCTTGTGTATCGAGATGTATCGCAATGAAATCGTGGACATGTCGTGACCAACGGAACCTTCAGGGTGAATCCCCAGGGAAGCCTCCTGCTGCTCCCCCTTGAACTGAATAGATTCCCTACGAACCAATTAGGGTTGCGCTGGGGGGGGGTCCGATAGAGGAGAGGATCATGGGATTCTGAACCTACAAACAGCGCCCGCAGGTCTTTCACAGTGCACCAGATGGGTACCTTGGATGAATGGTCGACAGCTGTGAATCTCTTCCCAGACATGGGGAAACGATGCTTGGCATAGGACCAAGCAGTGGGTGTTTCGTACAGGGTGAGAATCCCTACAGCCATGGAAAGCACCTGAGAGTTCACAATTTGCTGCCTTGGTTTGGAACTGACTTGAGTCGCATTCAGAATTGTGCAAATCCTGGCCTGCCATCTTGTCGATACGTCTAAATGGCTCCTAGCTGGAAGTGGTTTTTGCTCGAACACCACGAGTTTTTGGGTTGTTTTGAACTGGACCGAGTGCCTCTTGACCATCGAACTACCCTCAGCCGCCTGAGGTTTGTGATGCAGTTGGGAAGGCTCTGGGGATCGGTGCTTATCCCATGTGAGCTGATGAGTATCTCCACTTGGTGACCAGCAGTGGAGAGTAGCCGTCAGTTCGCTGGTTGCAAGAACCTATTGCGATAAACTCACCCTGATGAGAGCCCCCACGCATGATCGCTGAGCTGTGCTATAGTGAAAACACTCACAGCAAACGTGTCGGGAACACACGGCCAAGTATTGACATGTTGATCCTCTGGTCAGTACCTGGTCAGCACCTGGGTCATTCATTCCTTGGGGGACCGGTTCTGGCGAGATCGGTCACTTTGGTGCGTGAGTATCGAGGGTTGATGTAGTTGTTGACTCTGAGGATCATCCCGGCCATATCTCAACTGAATTCTGGTCTCTTGCAGTGGGCAGTTCATCCAGGAGGTTATTGCAACAGGGGTTCTACTACTTTTTTGGGTGGTCCTGCCACCAGCTTTATGTGAAATCTCAACCAGATCAGCTGGAAAGCTGGGAAAGGGACATACACTGGTGCCAATTTTCTCCAGCCTGTCGTGCCACAGGCAATTCAGCAACAACAGCTTCCATTCCTTGCCATCTGGGAGTTTCATGTCAGTCGCGAACTGAGTGGGACGAGAATTTGAGAAAGTTTCCACAGAATCTTAAGCAAGCCACTGGTTTTTGAATATACAATCGTTACCAATCTACAGCGGTTCATGACATCAATGGCAAATGTGGTTTAGCACATAGCTGAGGATGGCATCACGGTTTTTGTCAGCACCCTAAAAACGTCATTTTTCCTTCGAAAACCTATGGAAAGCTCATGCTTTTGGGCATGCTTGCTTGTTGACGCTCTGATGAAAGGAAGGCACAAGACTCTCCATCTACTGCAAGGTCAGTAGGAAACTGATTCCATTCGTGCCCTGACAGTTGGTAAATACCGGAAAATGGGGTTGATATCGGGTTTGCTTTGGTTTGGGAAATTACTTTTGGATTCTGCTGGACTTGCTGTCAAAGAAAGTCAACACTGACAACAGGATTTTGCAAAAACCGGATTCTGCAACTGTAGTGTCAGGAAGAAGAGAAACAGGAAGAGGAAGAAGAATAGATCAGGCGTCGTGATACCAATTCGGATTTTCGAGGTAGTACCCACCCATAGTATTCCATGATCCTTTCTGGATCTTCTCCCAGACTTGATGAATTCCGCAGTCAATTTTCCAGCGTAGAAAGTGTGGCTAGTTTCAAGTTGGCAGATTCCATGGGGGTAGAAGTTCACTACTTGTCATACTTGTAGTGGCTTTCTTGGAGCTTAACTGCTTCAACTCGCAATTGAACCGTTGTTTAGCGTGTCGATAACTTTGGCTAGTTGGTTAAACCTCAGTTAAACTAGTTTTATGATCACTAAATGCCCTCCCAAGTAGTTAAGTTACCACATTTCCCAAGTAATCAACAATTTATGATATATTAGCTATCCAATTAATTACCTTATCCAATGTGGTAACTGAACTAATTCTAACATTTCCCAATTCTAAGATGATGGATAGCCTCCCGTTTCATTCACAACGCTCCCCTCAGCGGTGAGGTGGACAGCACGGCGGCCAGACCCTTTTGGCGACGCTGGCTGGACCGGTTGAGGCGCAGCTGGGCTGTGGTGGGGGCTGGTCATCCAGGATGTACCGCCCAAATGATGAGTTGCCAACGGGTTTCCGACAGGTTTCCAACAATCGTTCAACCGGTTGGCAACTGGGTTGAGTGGAGGTATCGTGTTTGAGTATCCTCTGAAGGGATCCCTTGCGGCGTTGGACATTTCATCCCTGAAGTCCAGAAGAACCCGGACACTGGGTGAGTCACTTGCTGCAAATTCCTTGGGTTTACATTGAAATCCACTTCGTTTTATCATTTTGCTGGCTCCCATGTGCACAGGCCTTTTCGCTGGGGAACCCCCACGGACTCAACGAGTCCCTTTGTTTGCTTGTGCAGCCATCATCGAGGGAATTTTGAAGCGCTGTGTTCACTCTCATTGATGAGCTAGTTCGTTGACCCACATCGAATCAGATTGACACATGGCCAGTCGCCATTGCTACTCTCATCGAGAACATTTCCATGATCATTGAAGTCTTTGTTGCAAGCTAGCAAAGCAGTACATGGTCAGTGACGTATAACCATACGCAGACCTGTTCACAAAATACACATGTCTATCAGTCTCTGCTTCCACAAGGGATATTTGCATGATTTTGCATGTAAAATTCTTGCATATGTAGAGAATCGTAGAGATCTTTTTTGTACTTGGTGAATTTGAAGCTTTGTGTGTCCTGCAAGGTGGATACCCAAATCCACGTGTGAGTACATCGCCCCGGTGCCGCCGGTGGTTGGAGCACCCAGCTGCGACTGCACATCTTTTCCGCCGCTTTTCAGGGTGGATGTATGCATCTATGGTGATCCGATTGGACCATCCCCAATCGGTAAATGGTTCTAATATTGAACATGGAGGATATTCTATCTACTCCAGGATGGTTGTAAGAGGATGTTCTTGTGATGATATCCAATTTGGTATATCCACAATTGTGGAGGATGTATCCATAGGATCTCCATGCATCCAAAATTTCTTCACTCGCAACCAGACCTTTTGGAACCAACCAAGGATATCTGTAGCCTTGTTTTCGGTATCCTTCAGATTTGGCCCGGGACGAGCCCTGTGAACCCCTCATTTCAGCTTGGCGAAAGATGTGGCTCTGAATCGGATCTGCTCTCATACCGAGATTGGCACAGATTGGCGGCAGAAATTGTTTGCAAATTACTTGCTTTGGTATGCAGACTTCCCATATAGCTACGCTTGATCAGAAGGTTAGTACAGCTACCAACTTCACGCAATGTGAACTCCAGCATGAGTAGTATGGGTGTTTCTCAAAATAGGAGACCCCCCAAAGCATCCTTGATTTAATTCAACAATTGTAGGAATAAACCATCAATGTTTGGGGTTCCCTATTTTGAGAAATCACCATATGTTTGTATGGATATTCAATTTTTCATTTGTCGCTCTGTCTCTCCATGTAAATTTAGATATGTATACTGGGGGCTGATGAGTTACTGTAGGAGGTACAAAACCACCTCTGAATTTTCCAACTCCTATCTCATGAGGTATCCGCAGTTTTGTTCTTTTCGGGAGTACCTAACTCCTATCTCATGGAACCCGGTTGTGCTTTCTAGAGACACTTTGTTCCATTCTCTTTCAGATAAGTTAGGATACAAACGTCAGATGAGTTAGGAGGTAGGACCAGGATTTCTTAGAGGGTGGCCTTGTGACCAATTGATGGGGGGACTAGTTCATTTATGACTGATGAGTATTTACCTTCTGGTCAATGGACGGTTGTTCACTGGCTTTATGTGCGCATGGCAACGAGGAACCAGCAATTTGAAGTTTGTAGGTATGATGATTCTAGCATGCATTGCAAGCAGGTACAAAAGGCAGATGAGTTAGGAGTTAGGGCCAGGATTTCTCAGAGCATGGCCACCTTTTTTGAACAGCATGTTCTTGAGAAAATTTTCGTATGTGAAGCATCCGGGCATCATCATGCTGGCCTGCCATTTGGAGTTTTCACCATATAAATATATCTAAGTATGGTTTGCTTGTACCTGTGTTATATTTTCGTCTTGCTGGCATCGTAGCAGTTGGATTCTGATGTGTTGCATTCTGCAAGCGTTGCCTGCAGGCTTCCTGCAAGGTCCATGGTAGCATATACCGAGAACGGAACCACAGTGTGTATACGTGACCAGGTTTTTGGTGTGTAGTGAGAGATGAGTTAGGACTTCGGTTTTCCAGGCATCAGAGCATAACTCCTAAATCATGATTTGCATATCAAGGTTTTTTAGAACTTGCTTACTTTTTTTGATCATATGAGAGGAATTATTTGCAGCGTTGAATCCTAAGTCATTTGGCCCTGGTATATATAGATATATTTATAATATATGCGTATTTTGATTCTTACTTTTTTGTACACACGCACGAGGTTTAATGAAGAATGGCACTGGGTGGGTCAGTGGGGGAGTGATTTTGATAACTCTGATCATACAACACCCTAAATGCCGATGTTCTTTTGCATCAAATGCTGCCTTGGAAATTCGGGTGAAACAAAAATCTTCCTTTTTGTACTTAGTACCTTGCATGACAGGCTCAAGACTATCGTGCGCACCAAAGTTGGGGATGATACCGGTAATCATTCTCGCTCTGAAACCACGGTTTTAAATCCCTTTCTGTAAAAAGACACTTAAATTGGAATGTTTTGTTTCATTCTTATTCAAACATTACTCCGCCCTGAAGTACAGTTGTCTATATATGAACATACAGATGTGTATACGCATGCCTCTCTCTCTGCGTCAAAGTACGATGATAAGTATGAAATACATGCATGTGACGAAACGGACATGCCGGTACAGAATATGTGGTACAAACTTACCTATTGAACATGACCGAACGCTAGCTAGCTAGAGAAAAACAGAGCTACATACATACATACATACATACATACATACATACATACATACATACATACATACATACATACATACATACATACATACATACGTACATACATACATACATACATACATACATACATACATACATTCATACATACATACATACACACACACATACACACATACACACATACATACATACATACATACATACAGACAGACAGACAGACAGACAGACAGACAGACAGACAGACAGACATCCATCCATCCATCCATCCATGCGTGCATGCATGCATAAATACAGACATACATACATACATACAGACAGACAGACAGACTGACGGACAGACAGACAGACAGACGGACATACAGACAGACAGACATACATACATACATACATACATCCATGCATACATCCATGCATGCATGCATGCATACATACATACATACAGACAGACAGACAGACGGACAGACAGACGGACATACAGACAGACGGACAGACAGACAGACAGACAGCCAGGCAGGCAGGCAGACAGACAGACAGACATACATAGGCAGTGCTGAGCTGAAGTTGTGTTCCAGACAAGCATCGTTCATGCTTGACCTTTCCGCGGGCATTTGTAGCGCAAAACTTACAAGACAAACAAACTACCTTAGACACCCTTTGGCGCTGAGATTCATGTACAGCTATAGAAGTTATGCCTCTAGAACTCTGGTGTCCATATCGGCAATCGCTACAACCTCCAACGGTAGATGGTGGTTGCTCAATGGAACAATCCATTAGAAATTAATCACTATTGATTCATCCAACAATTGGACAGGCTAACCATTATTCATCAATGCTTAGTCCAACCCCAACCATTATTGATTATGAATTAACCATTATTGATTGCCATTATCCAATGGAAAACCATGGCCAGGAGTTCTGTCCATTTCAATGGTCGTTCCGCCCGCCCAGGTCAATTCTGAGAGATAGAACTTGTGATGTGCGACGCCCAAACCATACGAAATCCTAAGAGTTCAATGGTAGATTATGCCGGTAATTTTTCACTTGCTCATATTCGATAGTATATAAATCACAAACAGTTTTCTTCTGACTGGTGGTGTTTTCTTATGGATCTCGAACGAATGCTACTCTTGCTTGGAAACCAAAAGATTCGGAGTTTTCCCAGAGGATGAGAGGATCACACCCCGTCAGGCCAAGGGTTTTCAGACTCACATGCTGGATGCAAATCTGACCTTGGCACCTCAAGGTGTGGCCGGCCCAATGAACAATCATCGGGGCGTGTGCATTGTGCCTGTTTTTCTGGTGGCCGGGAGCAGGTACCCTTTGGCAAACTAATCTGGCATATGTATAGGTAAGACCAGCATAAATGGGGGATTTTCCACTTCCAGGTTAGTTTGTCGGAGTGATTTTCCACTTCCAGGTTACTGTAGTTTGTCGGAGTGCACCTTATCATGATGGTCTCCCCCGACAAAGCTTTCCATTGACAGAAAAAACTCCACCAATGCTGACAAAAAACAACCACACCACTCAACTTTTTGAATGACAACTATACCCGGTAGATACTTGGACAGAGCACATATCTACATCATGGACAATGTTATATATACTATATATATAGGAATGGTTTTTGTCCATCCACAGGACTGTGGGGCAACACATCGCTGTGTTTCAACCTCGTTTTCTGCGCTTTTCTGTGCGCAGAAAAGCGGCCGCGGCTGCGTGAGACCAGCCTGAAACAAGCGACAATGCCCTGCAAGCATGAAGGACTCGAAGTGATAATTGGGTGTTTTCTTAAAAGAGGGAACCCCCAAAAATGTTGTATGATTTGGGGGTACCCCTATTTTGGGACACCATCATTTGCAACCGTCGTTTTTCGGGCTATCTACTTGATGGTCAGGTTCGCATATCGCTATTGGATATCTGTGTATTGCATGTGTTTATTTTATTCTTTTTAAGTTTGTGTCAAACTTCATACAGTCAAGAATATGATAGGCTTGGCCAGTTGAGTGAAGCAGCAGCATGGACGATCTTCCTGATGCTTTTTAAATCCCTTTTAAGCCAATTCACCAGCTGTTTTTAAGATGTTGGATGGCACTGGCATCCATGGGAAGATTGATCCCTGCCACTCTGTCACAGTAGATTTCCCTCTCCACGGATCCCGGGCCCATCGACAAGACTAGTCCAACATGTTGAACTCCTGTAAAGGGCGGCACCACCAGCGGATTAACTGCTGTAGGCAAGCGTGTGTCCTGATGTCTGATGCAGCACCATCATTGAGGGTTCTTGTCCCTTGTTTTTACCCATGGACAATCTAAGTGAAGATCAAGCAATCTGTGAGTACGAACCTTTGGACTCCAACTCCGCAACAGAGACGGGATGATGCATGAATGCGTTTGTGAATGTTTGTCCGAGCCGTTAATGGTTTTACCCCAGAAAACTCGGATTTGAAAGGCAAATGACCAGACAACTATGCAAGCAGCCACCTTGAGTTGAGTTAGACCTTGGTAAGGTCGATTCTCTCAGTTTGAGGGTGAAGCGTCTCATATCCTTTTTCGTGAACATTTGATAGCAATGCGGTAGCAATGAAATGCAATGAAATCTGAAAGTATTCCGACTCTGAGCGACAAGAGAGACAACATCTATAGTAAAAACGAAAGTCCCTATATTTGACGCAGCTATATAGTCTATATTTGACTTCATATAAAACCCCGCCAAAACGCCTGGCAGTACTGGTAGCTGAAGTAATAGAACAGTCCAGCAGTAGAGGTTGCTTGGATGCTATCGAAAGCCGCGGGCTTGAGCTACAGAAACTGGAGGATCAAGAGAGAGAACCATATGCGCAGAGCAATGACTGAGTGTCCATGAATTTTGCTGCACATGGCACTGAAGCAACATGCCAACATCGCAAGACCCCAGTGATTGGTTGAAGCATTACAGCATCTGATCAGGTTGCAGCCTGAAAAAACGAAATAGCTAGTGAGTGCATTGCTTGAAGGGCAACGTCAAATAATTTGAGGGCTCAGTAGGCAATCATCCATGCTTTTGAGTCAACAAATTCAGATGATTCTTGTGACTATGCCGTCACAAAGCTAAGCAGCAGATATGTACATTGTCAAGCGGCAATGGTCACTGAAGCACCCGAGTGCCCAAGTGACGAAGCACTTTTCTGCGCTGCTCAAGCTGCTGTAAAGACCCTGGACAAACTGGACGACAGGAACAAGCTTCGACTCTATGCTCATTACAAGCAAGCGACCAAAGGGCCAGCCCAGGGTTCTAGACCCAGTATCTTCCAGCAGGTTGAAAGGGCGAAATGGGATGCGTGGTCAGAGTTGCAAAGTATGAGCTGTGCAGATGCAATGCGTGGCTACTGCAAGTTGACTGATGAGTTCGTTCCTGGTTGGCGGGAGACGGTCCAAGAAGGACATGTTTCGAGCCAGCCCGTGACAACTGAAGCACCCGGGTGCCCAAGTGACGAAACACTTTTCTGCGCTGCTCAAGCTGCTGTAAAGACCCTGGACAAAATGGACGACAGGAACAAGCTTCGACTCTATGCTCATTACAAGCAAGCGACCAAAGGGCCAGCCCAGGGTTCTAGACCCAGTATCTTCCAGCAGGTTGAAAGGGCGAAATGGGATGCATGGTCAGAGTTGCAAAGTATGAGCTGTGCAGATGCAATGCGTGGCTACTGCAAGTTGACTGATGAGTTCGTTCCTGGTTGGCGGGAGACGGTCCAAGAAGGACATGTTTCGAGCCAGCCCGTGACAACTGAAGCACCCGGGTGCCCAAGTGACGAAACACTTTTCTGCGCTGCTCAAGCTGCTGTAAAGACCCTGGACAAAATGGACGACAGGAACAAGCTTCGACTCTATGCTCATTACAAGCAAGCGACCAAAGGGCCAGCCCAGGGTTCTAGACCCAGTATCTTCCAGCAGGTTGAAAGGGCGAAATGGGATGCATGGTCAGAGTTGCAAAGTATGAGCTGTGCAGATGCAATGCGTGGCTACTGCAAGTTGACTGATGAGTTCGTTCCTGGTTGGCGGGAGTCGGTCCAAGAAGGACAGGCTTCGTCGGAGTCTCTGTCTCGAGCGGTGGGAAATGCAGAAACTTCTTTGTATCGCTGGGGATTTCAGGATACTCGGCTGGAAGTGGTTTCCTCGCAAAGCTCCAGAAGCACATCCATACATTTGACCTCGGATCGATATCCAGCGATCAGTCGCCAGGTGGCTTTGAGTCAACGACCGAACAGGACTCAAGCTTTTGATTTGCCCAAGAACGAGCAGAATAGATAAACTGTTTGGTGGTTCACCTCCCAGTTTCTTGGTATTCCTGATCTTTTCTGTTTGGTTCCAAGTGTGCTTCATTTTCTATCCCGGAGATGGTTGTTTACTTTGACTTGACTTCGATTCATCCCGGGATCTCAGCCAGCTATCCACAGGTCAACGGCCTATGGAAATTCTTTCAGAAACGTGGAGCCTGTGGAACTGCAGCTAAGCGTGGCCAGGGATCCAGCAGTTCAGTCCCGTGCGAGTTGCCAGAGCCCACTGTAACTTGCTTCTGCCAGCAGCTGTTTCTTTTGTTCCCTTCAGATTTTCAATATTTGCATGGTGTACTTGGTCATATTTGATTGAGATAGATGGCCTCATGCAGACGAGCTGGTTCGTGGCTGGTTGCGCCACCAATACGAAGGGGCGCGCACACACCCAGCCAGCCCCCCACCCACC
>VSDK01025189.1:182116-276857 GCA_009767595.1 Symbiodinium kawagutii
AAAGTCCAGAAACAGTATACCACCCAATTTTGGTAGCTCGGATTTTCGAGGGTAGCACTCAATCCCTGCTTTGGCTGGTGACAGTCCATTTCCGCTGCTTTGTGAACCCAACCAACTCAATAGGCCGTAGAGATTATTGTTTAAGCTTGAGGCCATTCTTGGAAACTGACTATCAATTCTTGGAAATCAAGCTTCAACATCTTCAACTAGCAATGTACAAGACTGATGTTGGAAACTATTATCAAGTGACTATAAATACTTGTCCATTCATCCCGAAACCTAGCTTTTCAAATGCAGCAACCCCTTCAAAAAATGCTGTTCACCTCAGACAGAAGGTAGAAGTGTTCCATGTCATAGCATAATTTGAAAGCAAGCTTTTCTAGACAATTCACACTTCTATGGATTCCTATCGATACTTCCTAAATTGTCATGTCGATCGAAGGAAGGGTTTGATCATGTATGATCTGTTCTGCTTTGCCCGGTGGCCAGGTGTACTTCTTGCGGCACGTGTCCCAGCTGCCAAGGGCCTTGAAACCGGCTTCCTGCCGTTCCCTGGTGCATTGGTTGGTTGGTGGGTTGGCGAGTTCGTAGTTTCTGGGCTGGGAAGCCAACCTGCTGGTTGGGTACCTGGTTCCTTGGTAGTTCTCACCAGGTGTCTAGCTGGTTTGGCTTGATCATAACAATGCTCAGCGAGTCTCCGCAAGCCACAACAAGGACCAACAACTTGGGTGCATGAGCATCCTAACAATGGGGATTTCAACTAGGTAATGATAGGAATGCTGACCTCTGAACCATCTGGGTATGAACAGCGTCAAATATCATCCATTTCGAGCTTCACAACCATGACAACCAGCATTAACATCTCTAGTTGGCAGATCCACATGAATAAGCCAACACCAGTTTCATGACAAGCAGCTTGTGATTTACCATCAGATATGGGGGTTCATCAACAAGAGATCTCCCATCGACAGGAAGAGTCAATCCTGTCATTGTTGGGAGGTTTGCCCTTGAGCTGTGGCTCAGGAGTTTTCCAAACAGGGTTTCAAATGGGTTCCCCATGAAGGAGTTTTCAACATAGGGGACCCCAAAATCAATGGGTTTAAATACTGTGAATGGTGAATTGTAGATGATTTAGGGGTACCCCTGTTTCAAGAAACCACCATGTGCTGTATTGACAATTCTTGAGCATTACCAAAGGATGAACCGTTGAGAACTATGACTCACCATCACTGCATTCCCAACATAGTGGGTGATATACTACCATGGTTATTTTAATCACAATAGAAATGCTGGTGACCAGTTGGTCATCATCAATCTTGTCACGAGACCCGCGGAAGTTTCAGGTTTGCTGGACAGCACGGAGTTGGTCCTGGCTCAACTTCTGAGGGAGGAGCGGGAGAGCCGCTGACCACCGAAGCTGCGGACAGTGGCAGATCCAGCCACAGTTTCTGCTGGATATCTGGTGGTTTTGGGAGATTGACAATTTACTTTCCAGATATCCACTATGCCAGGGGTACTGTATCCTCTATGGCAGGGGATCCTGCTAGCCACCAAGTCTTTCTCAAAGACTAAGGGCATCCAGGCTTCAGCAACGGGGACCGTTGTGGGGTATCAATAAACGCGTGCAGCTGATGGGGTAGCAGATAAGCTGAATCTGTTATTTGATAAGCTGTTGATTCATCATGGCTTCTCCAGAGATCCAGAGATCCCAGGATGAATCTGTTGGGTTGGTTGGGATAAGCTGATGAATTGGGATGATCTGATTCACGTTGGCTCGTCAGATGCGAACAGCTGACGGAACTGCGTCAGGACAAAACTGTCATCACCTGGGCTGCAGGTGTAGTGGCAACTGAAAACTTCTCAGTTTACCATGGCTCCAGAAATCACAAAGTTGTATTGCCAGCCGTCTCGATTTGTTTCTGCTGAACTCGGATTTTGATTCGTTCAATTGTGGTGACATGAACCAACGAATGGTGTAGGTAATCAATCAAGAACTAACCAACCAAGCAAGCAATCAACTAACCAACCAACCAACCAACCAACCAACCAACCAACCAACCAATCAACCAATCAACCAATCAACCAATCAATCAATCAATCAATCAATCAATCAATCGACTCATTTTGAGATTTCGGGTGTGGTCCCATTCCTTTCGAGTCCCAGCGTTTGCTCCAGGACTTGACGATTGACCGTGGAGACGCGTCGGGGGTTTAGAGAGAGCTTGCTTGAAAATGAATCAATGATGGCTAGCAATGGCTAATATGGTGGTTTCTCAAAATGGGGGTACCCCCCAATCATGGCTACTAAGCTAGTAATGGCTACTATGGGTATGCTAATATGGCGATGGCTCAATATGGCTCAATATTAGCCCGCCAATAATCGTGGTTAATAACCAACAATAATAAGGAAAACAATGGTTGCTTATATGGCTAGCAATGGCTACTATGGGTGATTGCTAATATGGCTAGTAATGGCTGATGATGGCTAAAAGGCTAATCGTGGCGAGTAATGGTTCATGATTCGGGATGGTTACAAATGGCTAGCACGGGTCCAAACCAACCATTCAAAAGGTAGCCCCTTCTTTCGGGATGACTCGAGAAGTCGATGACGGAACCCATATTGTAGAACCTAAACATTGGAAGCATGTCAATGAATGGTGCCTCGTGTTCTACAAGATGGCCATGTCAATGGTGGTTCTATATTGGTTCTGTTTGGAACAACGTCTTGTAGCATTGGCCATGTCAATGGATGTAAATGATTATGTTCCGAAGGTGGCCCATGTTTGGATCGGCAAAACCTGTGGTACTAGAGCACTGACTTCTTGAACTCAAACTGAGAGAATGGGAAAACTTGGAGATGGATGACGTGGTCACCAGATCAATCGAGCAATACCATGAAGACTGGCCGCTGTGCTGGCCATTCTTGTTGGATTTGTTGCTTTTGAACAGCTCGTGTATATTGCTGTCAAGATGGGTATCAGTTCGCGCTGCCAAGAAAAAACATATGTAGTTTAGTCATTATTCAGAATCTTTGATGGTTGATGTTTAACTGGGGCGAAAAAAGCAGGTTTAGTCATGATAAGGCACGTCCGTCCGTTGATGGAAGAAACGGTGCATGAATTATCCATGCGTATCCCATTATTATACGTACTTGTTTCGGCTTGCATTCCATTCCAGACGCTTCGTCAAACGTTTGCCACGAACACTATCTTAAGTAGTGTTGTTGTTGTTGTTGTTGTTGTTGTTGTTGTTGTTGTTGTTGTTTACTATCCAATAGAGTAGACCACACCCAACAAACGCCAGCCAACAAGAACCAACCATCTTGTCGGTTGTTGTTTGGCTAAAAGTGAATCATCAGCACAACCAACTATTTAACCAACCTCCTTGGTGCTGTGCTCATTTCCATGCCCAGGCAGGGACGTGGCTTTAGTGCTGCGCTGGTGGTTTTGGAAGGATCCAAGGAAGAAGTGGCCACCTGGCAGCGATGCAGGGTCGAGCCACCAACCTTCCAAATGCCATGGGTAGTTAGTGAACCCATCCCAAAAGTTGGTACTTAGATGGGTCAGTTCATGCGAACAGCCAGGGATATGTACGGGTCCCTTTATCCACAGCCATACAGTATGACTTGGAGACATGTAACAGCAGGGACAACAAGAACAACCACAAGAACAACCCCAACAACAGGCCCAGCAGACATGATAAGAACGTTAATTTGTACCAAAGATAACCGACAGCAAGAGAAAATGACGATGCACGTGGACGATGGTAGTAGGTAATAGTCATGGCAATGATGATTATACTGATGACCGTCATTGATGAAATTATATATCACAACCTGGGGAATAACAGTGATGATGGCGATGACACCACTAGTGGTGAGAATAGTAATAATACAAGTACCGTAGTGCCCGGGTGAGCCAGTGCAGAAAGTAAATGATCAAGTCCCAGTAGAGAAAGCGCATTTGCCGGTGCTGGGATCAAGAGACAATTCCATGGTACTACCACAACAGGGAAATGGTTCGCCTGACTATGGTATTACATAGGGTAATTGGCTTTTCTATATGTACTACCACAGGGGACAGAACTTCTTGTGAAGCGGCCAATATCATAGGATGATTTGAAGGCTTCAATTTTTTGTCCCACTGGCAAATCGCATGACCCAGCTTAACAATGCAACCAAACCATACCACCAGCGTCAGCTGATTTGGCACCACTCATCGTTTCCCAAGGCTGCGCAGAGAGAAGAACTGCCCCATGGCACGATCTGCCGTGGGGAACATCTGCGAAGCCCACCATTTGGTGGTTTCTCAAGCCATCGGGACCCCCCCAAAATGGCTAGTTCATTATATACTATGAATTATTATTTTTAAATGATTCATGGGACCCCAAAAATGAATGCCTTCTCGAAAACAGATCATATCGGATGATTTGGCAGTCCCCTATTTTGAGAAACCACCAATTGAGTCAGCAGACCAACCCCTTTGACCTGTCGTTGTAGAGGTTTATTCAGCGCTGGAATTCTCATGAGACCAACGATGGGAATACTGATCAGCCCGCAACCATTCTGCATTGGGATGCAGCTGACCTGAGCCATTGCACCATAGAGCGAAGCACCCATGTCTTAGCTTTGCTGCTGTCTCGCTGAGCAATGCCAGGTGCTGTGTTGTCTGACGTGGCAATGGACAATCACCATCACATGGCTGAAAAAGACAGGATTTGCCATTCCCGTTTCGTTGCAAGAGGGTACCCATTGCTGTCCTCAGCCAATTGGGTGGTATCCGGCGACGCTGAAAGCCAACCCAGCCCATTGTGAAACTCTCCAACTAATGAGCAGATGTCAACCACCCGGGGATCATCGAAGAGTAGTATGTCGTTGGTTGCGCGTCGAAGGCCGTGGTGTTTTGTCCATTTCTCCATCGTGCTTCACACTGCTGCATTCATGGGCCCTGAGGTGCTGGGGTGCGGTGGGGCATGTCGTTGGAGTGGAGTCTCTGCCGTCTTCTGTTTTTTTCACCCAGGTTCCGTGCATGTCTTGGCAGGTTCAAGCCATCCTTTTGGACACTTCTTCGTTTCGAACGTTTGACACACTTTACTCATTGTCGAGTATCTTGCTGCTTGTTGTGGCCAAAGTGTTACTCCTGCATTTGGGTCCATGGGCGCGGTGTGCTGCTCTTCGTGTGCTTTCAGAAGGCATTTGTTGTCAATCAAACAACACAGAAACTATTCATACGTCATACTTGAGAGATTTATATTCACCAACACCATCAGCACCGGGATCTCTGTGCTTGGCTGACGTTAGCATCACCATCCTCCACGTCGTCACCGTCGTGATGCTCATGTAGATGTTCGTGCGCAGATGAAATGCCACAGGTGCCGCACTAAACATACTTTCTGTTGACGCACACGCACACAGCATGAACCTCATCCTCCTGTGCATTCCTGTCAACATGAAACCACTTGGCATGTGGAGTTTTTTAGTCTTCCAGAAGACAAGGCTTCCCAAAAAACAATTCTTCCGAGCGCTGAGGAGTGCATTGGCCAACAGGTGCGAAGCACTTTGGACTGGGCCCGACATTGGAGCAGTCTTTCATCAGATGATCTTCGTGGTTCCCTACATCCGAGATTTCGGTGCCTCGGCCAGCATCCAGCAGGTGTTTTTGTTGGGCGTATCCATGATGGGACTGGCGAGATGGGGGGATCCTTCTGCCATGCAATGATGGCAGGCTTGATGGTTTTACATGATCAACTCTTGTTAGGGGTTCCTGGCATGCGCTGGTCCAGGTAAAAAGTAAGAACCCCCGAATCATAGCTGCAAAGGATTGTTTTGAAACAACCTCTCGACGCCTCTCGAGCCAATTGTACAGATTGGTTTTGTCATCATGGATCATGGGTATATAACATCAGTTTCATGGGCAAATCATGTCCAAATGTAAAGGTAAAACATCCTTTCACTCCACTTTTGAAGCCCGGGTTTCATCGGTTGCTCGACCACAAAACTGCAGAATCGCCAGGCATCGACCACGAGATCTTGATGGAGCCTCTGCAGGTGATTTTGCCCTGGAGCCGCTTCCAACCCAACTTGGGGCCCTCAATCCTTCAGGCGCGGCTTGATGACGGGTGCATGGCCGGGAAAAAAATGACATTTTGGTAAGCGAGAGAGGTTTTGGTTCGGAGACAGCCTCCCATGATTGGTTGTACATGATGTGTGGGCTTGAGATCCAAAAGTCACCACACCCGCGGTTGTGTTGTCGCATCCGGAAACTAGGCTAGCCTTTACTCTCAGTACCCCTGTAAATGGTGCAGAGAGCACATGCACGGTCAATCATCAAGCAACATGATGGTTGATATCAGTTGCTAGTGGCAAACAATCATCATGAATCATGTTCACCAAGTGGCAAAGCATCACCGCAAATCAGGTCCCCTCAAATCATGACCGTTACATCATCGTCTGCTTCTGTCGAAGCCTGCGCTGGCAGGCCGCAGCCGCGGAGCACCGGCGTTTGCAGCTGGCGCCGAGGGCGCTGACGCTGTGGAAGAGCTACCTGGATGGAACTGTGGTCATCCTCCAGGATGGTCTAGCCACAAAATGTGCAACTGAACGGTATGAACGTTGGAGGAGAAGACCAGTAAAGAGCAGTGATTGACAATAGGAAATAACATGCAGATAATATGAAGTAGCAGTATACTATGATTTCTTGGGAATGATCGGCAGAACCAACAGTATACACTTGGTGAACCCCCGTGGCCCTTGGGGACACGGCTGGGCCATGCAAACAGCCAAGTGATCACCAGGGGCTGGGGGGCAAGTTGCCCCCGCTTGGGACCTGCCTCGGTTTGAAATCTCTCAGAAAAATCGCACGAAAATGGAAACATCCCAAGTTGCAGCTCAAGTTGGTGGTAGATCCATGTAGATCCACCAGAATCTCTGAGTGAATGGGTTTATTGACGTGGCTTTGTGGAGGGAAAAGGTGCTGTTCAAATTGATCTGAATAGATGTACTGACAAAGTCACAGATCATGGGGGGTCAGCAGCAGCTTTTTGGGGTTTCGTACAATTTGGCTCATGTATTGAAACTCGCATGTATGAAACCCAATATTTGAATATTTTGATTTTCTTCTTTTTTCCTGTCTTGAAAGCAGCCATTTTGTAGGCGCCAGCATTGCTACTCATGGCATCTATGGCCATTGGGGATTGGTGCTATCTGTATTGGGTACCTATCACTTGGGGTTGTGCAAAAGCAGGGTGCTGACAACTGCTTCCCTACCCCTTGAGTCGGATCATTTCAAGGGTGAGGGCGGTGTAGGGTATCTTTTGCCCATGTTTATCGTACTGTTTATCATTGTTAATCCTACTCATGATCATACTGCCATCAAGTTTCATATATTTCCTAGCATCAACTTGTTTATCATGCCAGCAATCATTCATGATGACTAATCAAATCACCATTAAAGGTCACAAGTTGTCACAGTGGTTCCAACGTTACCATCATATACCATTCAACTATCCAGTACTGGTCATAGAAATAGCCATTAGATGATGTTAGTAATTCTCATTCTCATTATTAGTACTTAGTTCTTCGAAATTTCATCATCTGACCCATTACTATTGCCAGTACTCAATTACTAGTGTCACTGATGAACTAGACCAACTAGACTAACTAGACTATTACCATTCCATTACTACTACTGATCATGGGTCATACCAGCAACCAGCATTATCCAACCACGGAAGTCATGGCTATGAGGTGCAACGCCTCTGGCAGAGGGAGTGCTGCTGCGGATCCACGTTGCCTGTTGCGTGGAAGGTGTCTCGGACCAAGTCCTGGTGAAGCGGATTTCAACATGGGGGGGTCTTACCCCAAGAAATGGTTGGTTTATGGTTGGTTCATTCCTAAAAACGATGACTTTCTTGGATGAAACTGGGGGCACCCCGATTTTAAGAAACCACCACACGGGTAAGGTGGGTGAATCTGTATGCCTCATGGGGCCTGCGGAGTTATCGCTCAAAGTCTTCCAACATTGAATTTTCAGAAGTTTGTGGGATGATGTCTTGGGTGATGTCATACTGTACTGCGAGGACAAGAACAGTCCAAAAAATCGTACGGAGCTATTCATACTCTCTGATTTTCCCACTTCATTGATGAGGTCATCGGTTATTTGTTCACATTGACCAGCGCCCACCTTCTAGTCAATTGCTACTCAGATGAACACTGCTGAAATCATCCTATGCATTTCAGGTACCCAGCTCCTTCGGTGACAGAAGCGCCCAGCAAGGCTTGGATTCCACGGTGGCACTCGAGTCCTTTGAATCTCTGCTGAGATCTACCCGAAAGGCGTTGGAGCCCATGGTCCCCAGATGGAGCGACACAGGCCGCATGGGGCTGGCGGTTCACCGTCGACCCAGGTCATCAGGGTGACCTAGGGTAGGAGGAGCAATGAAGCGATTCATCAGGATTCGGGGATGGGGCACGAAACGTTCAGAGTTCTTGAGGAATGCAAGTGACCTTGCAAGTTCTGGATTCAGTCGGAGAACGTGGTTTTACACATAGCACTGGTGTTTCCCTGACATTTGCTTGGCGCGCTTTCCATTTTTCTCCCGGCTGTTCAGCTTTTGGGGTTACCCTTTGGCAATCCAACCTGGCGATGGTAAGTCAGCATTAGGCCAATGATTTCGACTTATGGTGGGTTTTCCAGCCAGCCAGGTTGGATGACTGGAGGGTCGTCAAACAGAGTGAACCATGGTCAAGAGTTCTTAACCATCATTAACCATCCTTGGCAACCGTGAGCCAGTATTAACATGTATGAACCACCTTAATTATTTGTAATTGATTGGCCATCACTAGCAGTTGACCAAAGTAGGAACATCATTGATAATCTATTTCCTATATATTCCATTATATGGTCAATGGTTGATACATTGTCAAATTGAAATATTCCATATTACCATATCATTGAACATATATTCCGTCATTTTCAAGTATATTCTTGATCCTTTGCTATATATTGTGAATAGCTATTGATCATTGATCAAACCCGCCACCTTGATGGTTGTTATTTGGCGGTTGTGTCCTGGTCGCCATGGCAAATGCAAACCATCCAGCTGTTCATAATCGCTGCAGGGAAAGCAGCGGCCCGGCAGTTGTAAGTTGGGTTAGTTCAACCCCTATCACTGCTAGTTAACCAACTAACAAGGTGGGGTTATAACCACTTAGGTTAGTTTAACCCTGGTTAATCTAGTTATAAACCAACTAACCAAAGTGGTTGGGGGCCCACCTTGAACCACGCAGAGGGAAGTGCATCATTTCTAGGAAGTTCCATTGCTCGCAGGCATGGCAACGTCGATGGCTCGGAGTCTCAAGGCAGCTCTGGACCCACACCATGTCCTGGCCGGCACGAGCGGTGATGCGTAGGGCAACAGGGGTCGTTGGACTTACATGGAATTGGATTAGCTATGGTACGTGATGGTCAGTGATGGTTGATGATGGTTGATGATGGGTGATGATGGTTGATCATGGTTGATGATGATTGATGATGGTTGATGATGGTTCATGATGGTTGGTGTGATTAGCAAGATCCGGGAGCTCATGACGCACTGACATGTTGATCACCATTTAGAAGAATGAGATTAGTGAAAGGTCTTTGCCAGATTGCTGAAGGCATGAGATTCACATGTCCTGGCATGTTTTCGAATGAAGAGGGTCAGTGATCCTGTCACTTTTGGATGCGGTGATGCTGTCCCATGGTTTGCATTTGCTTACAAACATCAAACGCGCTCCAGTAAAGTACACGAGGAGAATGACAAATCAGACAGTCAGTTTGTGGTTGATTCAATTCCATCATTGGAAATCCCAGCCTCAACCACTTGCAGAACTTTCACTCCTTCTTGGGATGCTTACCAAAATCAATCCCCATACTCATAAACGCCCAGGAAACCCTGGTGTAAATTGGTGCAAAAGTAAATTTTTGCCGTTGGAGTTTCAGTATGAGCCGTCCATCAATTGAACGTTCTCATCTTTGAGGGGAGCCTCAGCGGGACAATCTCCCGAGTCGGTGCTCCAATAAGTAATAGATGGCGATTAGAGACCCGATATGTTCGCTACTGGATATTGTTTAAATTCTGACATGTGCGAAATCTTACAGATGATGTTCAGGAAACAATTTTACACACCGCTTGTGCATCTCGAAGTATCCACTGTTGCCCAGTTCATTTGATGGTTTCGCAAAATGAGACCCCCAAGTTTATTGCTATAAATGATAAATGATTAATAAATTATTGACTTCTTGTGGAAAGCACCCATTTCGAGCCAGTTATATATGCACCTGAACAAAGTTTGCCACGATTGCCATTGCTTCCACCGCTGACGTCGCCTGTCACGGACCGGACATGCCAGAAATCTGGGGAGCCGTGCTGGTCCCAACTTTTCACGAACAGATTCCCAGAAAAAAGAGCGGCACTCTTTGGGATCTCAAAATCAACAATATGGTGGTTTCTTAAAATAGGGGTACCCAAAAAAAGATGATTTGGGGTCCCCCATTTTGAGAAACTACCATATTGTTTCACAAACAGCATATTTCTAAGTCAGTGGAATTGGTTTCAATCTGTGAGCAATTCAGCTGGCAACAATGTCGTGAACAAGATCAAGAGTTTCTGACTAGAATTGTAGTTTGGCCGCGAATGCTAGACCTTTTCTAGGGATGCGATGCTCTCATTGTACATGCCTACAAAAGCTGCCACCCTGCTCCATCATGGTGTCCAGAATCCTGTCAAGTGTAAAGATCATTCCCGCACTACCTCCTAAAACCCCAAGTGGCCAGTCATGGGAAACCTATAGCTTCTTGGGCATTTCGGTCTATGAGATCTAACAAACATATTGCTCTTGGTTCAGCTTTCCACCAGAAACAACACAAGTTGACACCTTCTGATCCACAGCACTGCTCCCTGCCATGACCGCCATGGCTTTGTACAAAGGATGCCACCTTGCGTTTCGCTTTGGAAAAAAGTTGGTTCTGGCAATGGTGACATCTGGAAAGGGAACGTCTGGTCCATGTGGTTGGGATGGCTAGCAGTGGTTAGTCATCAGTTTGATCGCCAACAACATTGTTGGGATAGACCAATCATGATGTTGTCCAGGTACGGTGCATACCAAAAGGGCCGGGGAAAAGTGGTACCACCATGTGCCACCATCCATTGAAAGTTGCTTCCTTTTGGGCAATGGTGGGATCCTGGACCGAGCATGGGAACATCGCTGTGCAATGCTCTGGCTCTTAGCTCGCAGGGAAACAACCAGCCACCGGCTGATATGCAGGTCAGCAAAGATCACCAGTTTTGTGCATCCCAATTCTAGCCATTCTGAGAAGTGGCACAAGATTTTGGCCCTGGGATGTCAAATAGATCTTCGTCCAAAAAAGGGTAACTCACAGCTCGCAGTTTTTAGTGGAACAGCGCCACCTTCCAATCTGGAGGTTTGGCCTCCGCCATAGAGTGGATCCACATCCAACAAACAGGACCCTGCTCTGGAAAAGTCAAAGTGATCCTTTGTTTTGGTACTGCCCAAGCTATTGATGGTTTCTCCAGAAAAGATTCTCATCAGGTGCTTGGGTCCCATTTCAGTCCCCGAGATCGTTCGCTGTGATGCTTCGCTGGTTGTGTGAAGGAACTCAGTAGAAGCAATTGGATCAAGTGCTGGTTGTTATGTCGGGGCAGCTGATCGGTTCAACTAGCTGGTTGTTGGGCTTCTGGTTCCGCCCTCACTTCACTCAGCTACTCAGCCCTGCCGCTCTGCGATTTGGCTGAGATCCCTGGTTGACCAGCTCGTTTCAAAGATGAGCAGTGACCCAAACTGTTATCCTATTGTTGCTTATCAAGCTTTTGAGACGCTATCATCGACCAAGTGCTACTATGGTCAAGCATCATCAACCATCACCAACCACTATACGCACGGTCAACCATCACAGGGGACAGCAGCCATGCATCACTGGTAGCTTTGGAGACATTTGATCACTTCACCTTGGTGCCATCGAGAAGCGATGGATCGAGTGATGGGATGGGCACACGATTTTGCATTGGGGTTGGAAGCCATCTAGTTGGAGGAACCATCACAACGGTCATCTTTTCATTCCCTCCCACCGTGCACTCACAAATTGTAAATGGTTGAAAGCAGCAACCAAAAAGCAGGTAGTTTTTCTGGGAATCTCACTGGGTGAGCAAGTGGGTCTAGGGGAGTCTGGGTGGGTCAAAAACGGCTGCCTAGGGACAGCAGAGGGAACCGAAAGTTTAGGGGTTCATTGCTTCTGATGTGCGCCCGAGCAAGACGGTTCGACGACTTCAAATTGCATTGTTGTCGCACAATTGTCGCACAGGTGGGAAAATCTACAAATTGGAGTGAGCTGAAAGTGGTTGTTCCCACGAAAAAACCCATTATTTTTTTGGGTGCCAACCAGTATCAGCATTTCTGGACAACCAAAAGCGTGCCTTCCTGGAAGATCTGTAGCAAAACTTCCTGCTTGGTCAGTTGATGTCTCAGTATCCACTGACCCCACCCCTAATCCACCTTCAGCCAAACAGGTCACTGTATGAGCCACTTAGTTGGAAATTCTTTTTTTTTGGGTTGGCTCCCTTATTGGCAAGAATAAAACCCATTACATTGCAGCGACCTTGGCCTTTGCATCCAACAGAAGCGAACATGGTCAACTAGCTGGGATGCGATGATCCATCTTCACGATGGTCGCTACTGACCCGTACCACACGCTAGTAGTGACACCCCTACCATGATATAATGTCTTTTTGGCATTTGGTGGGGTGATCTCGGTAGATCCCAAGTATGCATGGGAATGGTGCAGTAAGTAAAGCCTGGGTCATGTATTTGGGTGTTTCTCAAAATAGGGGTACCCCCAAATCATTCTTTACATGAATCATTTATAGTATATATACTACACCAACAATTTTGGGGTTTCCCTACTTTGAGAACTCCCCATGAACCACTATTAAGCTGCTACTCAATCATTCGTTATTTCTTATTAATAAGGTATTAACCATGAACTAACCATTCCTTTACCACTATCAACCATTGTGTAACTGCCAGCCGCTATTGACCATTAAATCAACCGGAAAATTACCCACTTTTAGCCGTAAAGGCCCGTGTCGCCGGTGCTTCCAGGAGGCAATGGCAGGTGATACTAGGACAGGGTGAGCTCCCTGCAGTTCCAGGGACCAACATCTAAGAGTGCCAAGATTCTCGGAGATTGAGCCCTCAACAGCTTCACAGCTTCAAAGACTCACCACTTGGCTGTTTGATCGGGCAGATCTGTTGGAGTTTGATCAGTGCAATTGATTGGATTTCCCATGAAGAAGCTGGTGTATTTTCTTGCCATGGGGCTTTGGATGTTTGTCGACCGGGATTCTTTGACTTGATTCAAAAGGGTACTGTAGCCATTGAATTGTGCACCAAAGATCACCATCCTGCAATTTGTTGGTGATGCATCCCTCTCTTGACGGGAAGTCAACTGTAAATCTCCTACGCTTTCTGCATCTTTGATACTATCTATTATCACAGTTATCACATATACTACTACTATATGTACTATGTACTATTATCAGCATCTTACATACAGTTTTACTCGACATATTAGCTTTGTCTGTATACTCCGCCGCATTTTCCATTGTTTATTTCACATCTCCACATAGAGTTCAGGCAGGGACCAGGTCATTGCGCTGAACCAGTGTGAACTGAGTGAGTCACTGAGCAGGATCATCCAAGTTGCCACAGGACCATGATGAACCACCACGAACCCCGTGACTTCAACCATCGATTGACAATGACTAAGCACCATGAAACATTATTGACCACCATAATCTTCATTGATCATTTATCAACCCTCAATCGGTCAGCAACCAATCACCATCAGCTGTTGTTGAACATTCACCATCAGCTGTTCACCAAGCTGATCTCTCTTCCCAGATGGAGGACAGTCGTAGTACTTCCCGATGGATCCTTGCAAGAAGGACGAGCCGATGGACGTCTCTTGTCCAATGGTGCTTGGTGGTGATTATCAACCGTTAATAGTGTTCATGGGATTATTAGTGGTGGATAATGATGATTCAATTGTAGTATTGTCATACAATGGTGTTCATGTTGGGATTAGTGGTGATTAAAGATGGTTGATGTCAGTGGATAATGCTCGCATTGCTATAGTTGATAATGGTTGGTTGGTTACTATAGGCTGTTATCTTAAGTTGGTTCAAAGGGTTTAAAGCCATCATAGAAAGCCCCCGCCCTATGAAGCAACCATTAAGAGTCGACTGCAGTGGGTGCAGTTTCTTGCATGAACAGGAGGATGAGTAAAGGGATTTTTGTCATGTGCTAAGTGCCGGGGCAACTGGCCATGCTCCACAGCTTTTGCCTAATGCAAATCACGAAAGCTATGGGTAGCTGACTTTCCAGTGGTTTGGCCAGCTTGGGGCAATCCAAGCTCGTGACATTTCACTCTTAGGCCCTGCCCTCCAGTCACACGAAACCTGTCACTAACTCTAAGTTACCATGAAAAGGAGGGGTTTTCTAGTATGGATCTCCTATGAATAATTAGTAAATCTCTCCATGAAAGTGACAGTCACAGACTGACATATCACAGAAACAGGTGGGGGATCCAAAAACGGCGGTGCAAAAACGGCGTACTTGCCACGGCGTTATTGGCAGCGACAGCGTAAACGGGGATATCTCAGTGTGCACCCCCAAATCTGGGTTTTCCTCGTTGGTTCTTTGCAATGCTTAGAAGTGACAGAACACTTGGTCAAAGAGATGACTTTTTGAGGTTGTTGGTGAGGAGATTACGACCACCAAAGTTGATGTCACAGGTCGTGCTGGATGGAAACAAACCCAGATGTAGCGGATGGATCTGTGAGTCAAGATGGCGTGCCGCAGCATTTTGGCTGTGTGTTTTCAGGGATCATTGGGTCAAACCACCCTGTCACAAGCCAATCTCCCGCTCCAGCAATGCAGCTTATTTTGATCTCGACTCTCTTATCCCTGGCCGCTGCCAGGTGGGGATGAGGTGTCAACACTGGTTTCAGAAGATGAGACAGAGAAAAACAAGGATTCACTGACAGACATGCAAAAAAGCAAATTGGTTTAGCTGATGGTTGAACTTGTGAAACAAGTGAGTTGGACTATTGACTATTATTGGTTTTACACGATGCTAAATGGTAGGATCTGACACATTCCGAGTCGAAAGAGCAAGGTAGATCACCATCACCCCTTTGCCATTTCACCCGCGGAGGTGCGAAGTAAAGACCCCCTGCATCCGACACAAAAATGACTTGACGGGTGGTTGGCATGGAATACCTACAGCAAACTTCAGAAAAGCCCTGGGTCAAATTTCCATGGTGTATCACTTTACAACACTTGTACATGTATATCAATACATTTTTGACAATTCATTCAATATTTGATGAGCACAGATGATCTGTTCATGATTCACAATTTGAAGAAAACATGACCAAATTATGATTTCAAATGATAATAGGTGGTTTGTTTTCCATGATTATCTAATTATGATTCATCGCTCGTGACCAGGTTCATAGGTAGGTTATCATGATAAATGTCAGAATCTCGGCTAACTGTGGTAATCTTAGCCATGTTATCTGTGATTCACAACTTTTAAACACAGGGTCACTTTACATAGTTTCATCTTCTGAAAAAATCCATGAAGAACCTTCGAAATAAAACTTCCTATTAACACCATTAAACCTACACTTTGATTCTAATATAATATGACTCAAATTTCCGAAAAACTATTGTCAACACTATATAAAACTATTGTTAACACTATATAACACTATATTTATTAACTCTTGTTAATTGTTGGCACACACACACACACACGCACAAAACTAAACCTCCCTGCGTGTTCCGGTGCCAGGCTTCCAACGGCCTCACCTCACCAGTCCTTAGCTGTGGACCTGGTGGGACGTTCACCCAAGGCGTGGCTCAAGGGTGGAGCCACACCACCCAAGTGCCACGACCGTCACTGGGACTTCAAGGGCAGTGGAGTTGATGGAACTCGGGGAGAAATGATGGAACTATGGAACACTAGGGTTTCAGTAGTGAGTTTCAGCTACTTTTAATGAAACACTTAGGGAGAAATCATGGAATTCAGGTTTCAAGTGGTGTTATGTTAGTGAAGTTGAACTTTTGGGTTCAACTGTTGGGCGTTTCAATGGAATGATGTCACCCTGTCTCAAGAGCTCGTTCAAGGTGTTTGATCTTTGGTTCAGCCCCGTTGCTTTGGTCCGCTTGAGCTTGATTTGTTGGTGCTACCGTGACAAAGCCAGCGGCCAGTATGGGAATCATTTCCGCAACGGTGCATGAAACATCTTGAGCGGTAAACTCAGTGGGTCCATAGGTCCTCATCGACCTTTCCTGGCAGATCCAGTGAAAAGAGTAGTGGACACAAGCCTTGTATCACTTTGACCCAGCTCAACTAGTTGGATCAACTCCTTAGGAGGTGCATCTTACCACCGAAAGCTGGGATTTCACCTGGTGGTCCCCCAACTCGGTCGCCCAGCTCCCGGGCCTCCCCCAAGAAATCCTTGGCCTCCCAGGTAAGGTGGTGGACTCTGGCAGTGATCCTTGGGCTGCCGTGGTGGGCCTCACTGGTACTTTTTGGAGCAAGGGAAGACAGGCTGATCCAGAGCAAGGCATCAACCCTTGAGAACAGAACATGTCTATGGCTATGACTGCTTTTATCTGTCTACTTCTGAACTTGTTCGTGGTAGCCGCAGTGTGAAGACTGGTTTCCACAGAGTTCTTTGGAGCTTGCGAGCTGCATTTCCATACAGAGGGGGATATTGTTTCGGTGGTAAGTCAATGGTTATCAGATTGGTGGAGAGGAACATTTCGTCACCTGTACAGTGTGCCCCCACTCATAGATTGGTAGGCCATTTAGCAACCCTTGCTATATTTGCCACACACCAGTTTGTTGTTTGCCTCATCACAAATCAACTTGCCAAGTGAGTGGGGAGTTTGCGCAGAGTTCCAGTCACTGGTCAAGCATCAATTCCGCGTGTTCAACCAATCATGTGGGTTGGGAGTCCAGGCCCAACAGCTGTGGATGGGGAACCGCTAGGCCTAAACTTTAAGCCTCTCAAAGCCTCTCCGCAGTGATTTCTCAGGACAAGTTTGTGCAGTGCCCCAAAGACTGCCCAATCTTCGCTGACGACCGTGCTGACGGCATCGACTGCAACTTTGAGTGCGTGGAGGCTCGGGGATCCACCAATTTCACCGACAAGAACTGACATGGCTAGGATGCAACAAGCATCAGCCATGTTTTTGGAATTGGCACTTGACAGCTTCTGAAAGCTTTACTTGAAGAAACATAGTGGGAATGCATAGGATGCTCATAGGTTTCCTTGAAGAAACATGGTGGGAAATGGGCTGCTCCTCGGGGTCACCTGGTCGCCAGGCTACGCCAAAGAGCTGCTCGGCCGTGAACCCCAAGGAGCCCGTGCCCGACGTGGAGCGCGGCATTTGCCGCGCCTGCATCATCTACGGCTGCAAGACGTGCACCACCGAAGGCGAGAACTGCGGGGGGGGGCGTGCCCGGTTAAGGGGGGAGAGCAAGGCATGGTAAGGCTCTACCAGCCATGAAGGGGGAGTGCAATGGAGTACATTGGACCCAACATTTTTGGAAACCAGTGAGTCAGAGGATATTTCGGCAGTTTGATTCATGAGCATGGTGTAACAAGGATGAAGATGATGAACATTTCATGTTTGGTTCTTTGTGAACATACTGTTCGACAATTGGTTGATTGGTTGGTTGGTTGGGCCAAGCGATGTTGGTTGGGACGTGCTTGGGTGGGGATAGTGTTGAGATGTGTTGAGTAATGATGGGGTATGATGGTGTCGCACACCGCTTGTGGACAGCTTTCAGAGCGCCAAGTTCAGGGCTCTCTGATTGGCGGTCTGGGGAGTTTACCCCTTTGCACTCTGCTTGTGTCCTCTAGTTGCACTTAGCTTTGATATCGCTACAAAGTAGATTTGAGGGTGACAACAGACAACATGCTTGTTTTTTTTCTCTCTTTTTCACTGCTGTATATTTGTATGCTGTTTATGTCATATGATATTGATTACATGGATGTATCAATGCAGGATTCAGTATGTATCGCAATATGTTAGATATACAATGATATGCATATGTAGCATTGAATGGACTACGTACCTATATAAGATTCACAGCACTTTGGCTGTACCATTCTCAGCATAGAAGCTACCATGCCAGGTCAAGACACGTGCGCGGTGTGCTCCTCTGGTTACCGCCTGACAGCAGATGGCAAGTGCGAGAACGCCAACATGATCTACTGGCACCCGGGCATACGTGGGCCACGTAGTGCGGATGTTGATGGATGTTAATAGGTACAGTATGGTTGATCAATGGGTATGATAATGGTTAGGGACGGTCAATGGATGCTAATGGGAGATCCAGCTGTTGACGAGCCACCTTTGTATATGCGCATTTAGAGTATGCGTACATTATGTGTGTGTGTGTGTATATATACATATCTGAAATTATATATGAAGTTACATTTATCGCTGACTGCTTGCGGTCACACTCGGACACGGCATGCTGCAGTGCCGCGAGTGTCGGTCTGTTGTCTCAGTAGGGTCGAGCCAAGTCAGCAGCCTTCCGCAGCTGACGTTGGCCTGCAAAGGGCCTAACAGCATCTGTACATTCTGAAGCCAAATCTGTGCAGCAGCAAATGATCAGGCCGTCAGTCGAGAACCCAATCCCTGCTTCAGAACGCTGCATGGCCTTTTGGATAAAGCATCCAAGACCAAGGAATTGCAAAGCTTGACAAAGAAGCTTCCTAATGGTATGAACAACCGAAGCAACCGTAGGCTTCATCAAAATAGAATGATAATCCCTCACAATCCAGCCAGAACCAGCATCTCCAAACAAGATGGGCAATCCCTGGGTATGGACAAACCAAAGAGCAAGTTCAATAAAACTAATTTGAAAGAACTGTTCTGAAATGGTTTCAAGTCTAAAAATGCGCTCAAAAATCTGTACAACATAAGACGTCACTACATCGTCTGAGAAGCAATGTGCAAGTTGTTGTCTCCAGTCAATCGGCAAAGCTTCTGAAACACTCACATCGTCAACCAGTTGCGCAAGCTCCTCTGAAGATTGCGCATTGGTCAAGTCAATGCACAAAGCAGTTGAAGTCCCCGCCTCATGGACCTGCAAGTAGAAGCCTCGGAGAAGTTGCAAACGATGCTTCCAAGCCTCATGGTGTGAAATGGCCTCCTGAAGCGTAGAAGTGAAAACATCGTCACGATGAGCATTCACCGAAACAGCAAAGGCGTCCACAGTATTGTTCCAAGAGCAAAGCCATTCTTCAACAGAGGTTTCGCATCGTTGAAGCTCAAGGTGCGATGGCACCCAGAAAGCTTGAAGTCGCCCATGGGGTAGTTGTTCCAACAACTGACTAAGGTGTTCCCACAAGTCATGGTTCTCTACATTGGTCCCGATATGCAGCCAAGTGCCAGCGAGAAGTCCTTGCAAGCCCTGAATCGTAATTGAGAATCGGACCAAATCACCCCCTCCACATCAAAATGAAGGAGCCAAGCCACAGCTGCGATGACTGAAGTCAATTCAGCCCTAGCACTGCATTGCTGAGCCCCAGACAAATGAGCAAATCCAGTCGGCAAGCCAGTAGTCGCGTTGATCACTGCCCAAGCTGCAGTGCTGGTATAATCAGCTTCACGATGAAAACAAGAGCCGTCTGTGAAGAGGTGCTGAACACCGGCAGCAGGCTACGAATGGAAAACATCGATCATTGAAGGCAGCTCAGCAAAATACCGCTTAAGGGTCACCGTAAAAGGATTTCTTGGGGGCAAAAGATGATAAACCATACACATAGGAGTTTCATCTATCCACTGGTCCAGTCCTGGTGGTCGAAGATTGGCAAAGCGAGGGCAGTCAAACCAATGTCTCTGTGTGTCAGGCACTCCGCAGATGGAGCAATTAGCACACTTCGCTGGGTCATACTTAGCATGCTGTTTCGCAGAAATGAAAGCGCCAGTCTGCAAAGCCAGTACACGCCCCAGGTCCCCCGGTGTCAACTGTGATCGGTCAAGGAATGCCAGCGGCAAATCAATGCCATTGAGATCCTGCATGGTAAGTCGATGGTTCACCTGAGTGGAGACCCATTGCAACCAGCCTTCACGCAGCAAAGCATCCAACGCACCATTAGAGATGCAAAGAAGATCATAGACAATCCCATCATGATCTCTGAAGCATGGAACTTGTTCAAAGTGCCAGCCAATCATCGAAAAGAGGGATACCAGCTTGAAGAAGGGTCCAAAGGTTTTATCACCGTTAAACCGAGCCATGTAGATCTTCCAAAGTTGAAGGACTTCTGGAGTTTTCCTGCAAATCCTGCGAAAGTCAAACACACAGCTGCGAAGTTGAAAGAACCCAGGATCCGCTGTAAGAGGTTCACTTAGACCAAAACGTAGCAAAGGATTACTGCCACCAATCCGCAATCGAAGAACACTGATAGCCTTCTTCCGCAGTTCATGTATATGTGAGTCAGCAAAGATGGAGCCAAGGGCGCCGTGCAATGCAGCACTCCAGAAAACCATCGGTAAGACTATCAATTTTTGCTTGAGAGGGGCTTTAGATATACGCAACCTCTGCCACTTCTGCTCCAATTTGTGTCCTCTGGCAAGGAAAATGCGAACTCGTGAAGAGGCACATAGTGAAAGAGAGCCACCGAGTTCTGCAGCGTCTTCCACAATCTTCATGCCAAAGGAGGCCAAAATCCTCCGCCATTGAGGAGAGGTGCTCCAAATGTAGGACTTCTTGACATCAATGGTGAGGCCCCAAAGGTGGAGAAAGGCTTGCAACGAAAAGAAACCTTGCAGCAACAAACCCACATCTCTGGATACCAATGAGACGTTGTCCACAAATGAAATGGTGCGTATCTTTGGAGCAAGTTGTTCTTGGTATAAATGCAGCGACCAGTCCAGCAAAGCCATGGCCGATACACTCAATGGGTCCCCTTCAGCAAATCCAACCGTTGACCATAATGGGGAGCTAAGATGATTGTTCACCTGGAAACGACGGCTGAAATTGGCCAAGAAGATGCGCCATGGTCCAAGAATCCTGTTAGGGAATCCGCAGTGTGTTGCCAAAGTGAACCATTGGGGGCGCTGTATGCAATTGAAAGCTTTGATCATATCTGTGGCCATTCCAGCAAGCGGGATGCTCGATTGCAGTGACATCTCAACAGCGCATTGAACTTGAAGCCAAGCCTGTAAGGTTTCCCGGCCTGGCATGAATCCCAGTGCATCAGAATGTGCATAAACTTCAAGTTGACGCAAAAGTTGGCGGCAACGAAGGGATCCCCAGATTCTATACAAGATCGAAAATAACACGATCGGTCTGAAGGAGCCAGCATCATGTGCATCTGGGGTCTTAGCAAGCCCAAGTACAACACTTTCGTAAAATTGCAAGGGCCATGTTCGCTGTCCAGACTCTATGTCATGAAAGAAACGGAGCAGCAGCGTCAAATGAAAAGAAGACATATGCTTGAGGTCTTGTTTTGAAAAGCCATCCACACCCCTGGCCGCATGGTCACTGAGTCGACGAACTGATCTTATCCACTCCTGTGGGGTGATGTCCTCAAGCACGAAGGGAAAAGTTGGCACAAAAGCCTCAACGAAACTGATCATTCGATGCCAATCTGGTTGGGACAGGGTGCGAGGATCCTGCCCGAAGTTACATTTAAAACTATAGTATACACATATGTAACATATGTATATATGTATATATCTACGTATGTGTATGTATCAGGCTTTCAACTGATGTCACAGAATGTGGTGATTCATTGAGGCTTGTTGGCGGATATAGCAATCATTTTGCATTGATGATATTAATATATCGACATGTACCTGCAACGATCTGGTTGACCAGTGAATCAGTCCATGTATCCACGAAAATCTTCTCAAATCCATCCACTGAAAACTGCTATCAGTGGCCAGTCATATCCCAGTGATACACCCAGGGGCACGGGCGTCATATCGCAGTCATATCCCAGTGATCAACTGACCCAGGAGCACCATGGTGGCACCACCATGGTGGCAGCTGCGAGGTGGCTATGGATGAATATTATCCAGCCAAGACTGGGCGATAATAACCCACCGTTTTATAGGGAAAGCAGCCTGGTTCGTGATGGGGGAACCACAGGGGACTAAGGGTTTTGACTGACCCACAGCCATATATGCAGGTTTCTCGAAATTGGGAACCCCCAAATGGCTGTGGGTCAAAACCCCGTACCCCTGGTTCCCCATCATTTACCATTGGTTTCCTTTTTATTGTTGGTTATAAACCCCCATTAGTTGGTTGGTTAAAGGCTTGACCCAGCTCGCCATAGGAATCATGGCTGCCAGGTATGGCCTCTTCGTTGTGCTTGGTCTGATCACTTTGTTCATCGTGGCGTGGATCGTGGACATCGCGGTGCGTCCCGTGGTGAACTCCGAGGGGCTCAGGGAGGCACTCAACGCGCGGTCCAGGTCCAAGGCAGGGCCAACGGCGAAATGCGAAACAAGGGCCGGGTCATGGCTAGGGCAAGAGTTGCTTGATGATGATGATGATGATGATGATGATGATGATGATGATGATGATGATGATGACTGGAAGATTAAGATTGAACAAAAGGAGTTGGGATATGGTCAAGGAAGAGATATACAACGTAGACCCACGTTTCTTCTGGCTGAACTAGGGGTGCGGAGTCGGTGACTGCGTGAGAACGCGATGACTAACTAGCTGTCATTTTGGTGGATCCATCATGTCATATCTCCGATTCTGACTGCTCCACGGAGGAGGGCCGACAGCAGGAACAACATGAATCAGAACTTATCCATATTTACCACACAACTCCAAATCAACATGTCAATAAGAATGTTGGCAAAGTTATTGCATAGTCATCATCCTGGCCGCAAAGCACAAGAGACAACCAATAATCCGCAGGAACAGGAAACCTATGCACCTTTTTGATGACGCCCAGGACAATAATATAGTTTCTGAAGGTGAGCTGCCCATTAGAACCACGGAGGCCAACAGATGTTTGACCTTGGCAGGTGCGCATGCCGAAAGCCTCTGGCGCAGAAGGACGGGAGCTGTATCCTTTGGATACCAACCTTCTGAAGACGCCCGTGGCAGGCATGAAGGGGCTGCTACTGGCTGCCATAGGCAGCGTTTGCTGTAAATGGTTGGTTGGTTGGTTGGGTGGTTGGCTGGTTGGGTGTGGGTAGGTGAATTGATGGACGGGTGGTCGGTTGTTGTGGTTGTTGTGGTTGTTGTGGTTTGGATTGGGTGATGTCGGTTGTTGTTGGTCGTGGTTAGGCATGGATAGGTGTGGTTGGGAGAGGTGGCGTGGATGGACGTGGTTGGATTCAGTCCTTGCGGTACTTGTGGTTGTCCGGTTGTTGCTGTTCGAGAGGGCACAAATTCTGTGGACAGATTGTGGAAGTCTGTGTCAGCTGCTGTTTTTCGTATTTCTTAAGAATCCATTAGTTTTGTATATGGGTGTTTCTCAAAGTAATAAGCCAACCAGTAACTTTTTCATAGTAATAAGCCAACCATTTTTGGGGCTTCCTATTCTGAGAACCCCCTATATGTACATATGTAGTATATATATATATATATATATTTACATACACATATATTTCTATATGCATATATATATATATATTTGCAAATATATATATATATATTTATATATACAGATATATATATATATTATTTTTACATACAGATATATATATATATTATTTTACATACAGATATATTTACACATATATATATATATACATTTATACATATATACATACTTATATTTACATACATATACATATTTATATATACATATATATATATATTTACATACATATATATATATAGATACACATATATATATACATATTTATACATATATACATATATATATATACATATTTTTATATATACATACATATATATATACATATATACATATATATATATATATTTATACATCTTTTTATATATCAATATGTGAATCAATAAATAGATACATAAATGTATATATATATACACATGTACATATACACATTTTGTTCAGCAACCAAGTCATTGCAGAGAGAGAGAGAGGTGTTTTTACTGTGTGACATGAACACTCCGTGATGGATCATTCCCCAGCTACTTCATCCTCCAAATCAACATTTGATGCTAATCCGTGCCGAGCACGCCTTAGAAAATCAAACAAGCAAGGACACACTCCTGGTGTCCCCCGGTTGTGTTCAAGCTCCTCCGAAGACCGGGTCTTTGCATCAGAGTTTCCTGAAGTTGGGTATCCCAGCAGTGCCAACAGTTGGTCTTTCGAGTCATCGTAGGTTCCTCGTGTCCTCGCGCAGGTATCGGGGTGCAGCTTCATTTCAACTTCCAGTTCTTCCTGATCGCACCTGGGCCGCCAAATGTCCAGCGCCCGAGGTGTTTCTTTCTACTTCAGGCTGGAACATTGGTATAGCATATATGTATAGCATGTATATATATATATATATATTTATTTATATATATATATATATACATATTTAATTATGTGATATATCAGAGATATGTATATACACATGTTATACAAACATATGCGTGCAAATGTGTATACTTTTAAGGATATTTTGGCCTATGTACAACTCTATTGCAACAATGCATGTACATATGTCTACATATGTACTATGTACTCATGTATCTACACGCACACAGGCTGTGTACATATGCAACAGGAACATAAAGATCGTTACCATCCACATCTCTTGGCTCAACAGAAGATCACCGCATCTTGTAGGAAGTGATGCATCACCTAGGGTGCTCCCATGCGTTCCACTGGGGACCCATCCCCAAGGTCTGGGCCCTGGCCATTGGCCTCGCCTGGCTGTTGCTGGCCCTGTCGGTGGATGATGCCCTGCTGATCCTGGGAACACGCAGGGCCAAGACCGCCCGACAGAAACTCGGACCAAGGTCGTGGCGTTCCTCGTGGGTTGCTGTTGTTTCGTGGGTTCTTGTTGCGGTTGGTCAGTTTGAAAATATGGCTATGGGGGTTAATAACCAACAATAACAAGGAAAACAATGGTTGATGATGGGGAACCAGGGGTACGGGGTTTTGACCCACAGCCAAATATCTCCAAAGCTTCAAAGCATTGTCTTGGATGTCGCGCCATTTCCGGAACGCGGTCCTGGATTTTGGCTGACTCGTACACCAAATGGTGCAGCGAAACATTGAGCAATGGCAATACAGTTGGTGATAGCATGGGGATGGTCAAATGAACACGCGATTTGTGCCACCTTTTTTTGCCACAGACTTCGACCGTGTTTTATAGCAAGTAGCATGGCTCTTATAGTGGATGTTGGTCGTTTGGTTCGTAGGCAATTAATTGTTTGGTAAGTGTACACTACCAACATCATGATAACTTATTAATGTCTATCATCTTTTTTGACACCATCATAAATCATGATGTCTGTGTGGAACCATTCCGAAGACTCTGAGGAACTGCATTTTGGTGGCCTGGGGCTTTGAGACCCAGCAACGCTTGATGTGGACCAAGATCGACTTCGTGGTTGTGGCTTCTTGGTGGACACTGTCAGTCGTGAGCAAACCGCTATCACTGACAACCTTTCAGCTAGATCGTTGGTGGCGGGTTTTGGGATTCCAGCCGTGATGAATGGGAGATCCACAAAACACAACCGTTCACCAATGTCACCATATTCAGCTGGTGATTTCCCTTCAACTATGGGAGGTTTATCTCTATGGATCTGCCATTAGTATTTCTGGGTTCTTGCGACCCAGTCCCAGCTGATGGGCTTCGGTTGCAAAGCGATTCGTAGGATGGCGAACCGGAGAACTAGCCAACTTGGATCTGGTACCAGGACAGTGTTAACTGAATTTACCAGGAAGCAACTGGGTACCGCAAGTCTTGGGGTGTATGACTTGGTTGGTCAGCTGCAGTGACCGTGGTGTTATAAATTTTCAAAGCGAAGCAAGATTTCCTGGGCGAGGCTTACATTCTGACCTTCCTGGGCTGCATTGCCTTTGGCATTCGCCAGCTACGTATCTTCCAGAAAGTGGACATGCAGAACTCCACCCACAAGGTGCGCGATCAGGTGGCTGGAAAGACGGGGCCGAGGTAACTGCAAGTGAACAGTAGATGACTATATAGTCCAATTCAGACATGTGTATAGTGACCTGAGTGGGTTACAGCTGTCAGCTTTGATTTTTTAAAGATATTCGTACTGTTTTCGGGCTTGAATGGATTTACCATACATCCACCAAAAGTCAAAGGTTTAGCAAGGGATCAAAAAAACACACCAAGTGACATGGATCACTATCTCCCCTTGAAGCGGTGAACCATTATTAGTGACAGGATGTGTGTTCCCGTGATTGCGCACCCTGGCTGCCCCTCATTGGTTCCCTGGCTGCCTCCAGGACTACGCCGCGCGCATCCGCAACCTGCCGCTGATGGACGGAACGGAGCCTGTGGAAGATGAGCTGAAAAAGCGAGACTCGGAAGATGCCTCATGGGGTTGGGTAGTATGGATGGTATGGATGGCATGGATGGTATGGATGGTATGGATGGTACGCTGGTCAGATATGAACTAGTATAACAGTTGGATAAGTACAATTGTTAGTAGCAATAGTTGGTCAAAAAGTGTTCAATAGTTGGATATGATCAACCATGTGGTGGTTTCTCAATATAGGGAACCCCAAAATTTGTTGGATGATTACTATAAATGGGTTCTAATAGATGACTTGGGGGCACCTCTATTTTGAGAAACCATCATATGGGTATGGCAAAATAGTTAGACAATAACCAATGGACAATACCTCATGACTGTTATCATTTTTTGTGGTCAATAAGTCATGGGATTCCAGCAATGGTTGATAAACATCTATATCCAGATATGGCCAACTTCAAAGAATGGCATGTAATGTAACCGGCCATAACCAACCAAAATCGCTAATAAGCAATGGTCAATTTCGCGAGTTAAATGGTCTTATTGCCTACTGAGCCAAAAGACTGGAGGATGTACCAACATATACGAAGTATATGGCGAGCTGGGTCGCAACCAACCACCAGCCCATGGGCCCATTGTATATCATCATTGTATATCTACAACCTATATGACACAATCAATACTATGACACAATCAATATGTAAATACAGACACACACACACACATATCCCTCTTTATGTTTTTATGCCTTGGGACACTTGGCAGTGCGGCTGAGGATTGGAGGAGGCCACTGGACAGAAGGTGGTGGGCGTGTCCGTGTGCTGGGACTTCCAGGAACACGAAGATGAACTCCTGGTGCCTTGGCAGCGGTGCGGTGCACGCACAGGCGTAGGGGAGTGGGTTGGTGACGGTTGGTGGTTCGCCTTGAAGCTAAGATGCCAAACTGGTTGCGGTTGAACTGGGTTAGAGGATGGTGAGGCACCTGTTAGCAAACCGGTGAACAAGATCTGCTGACAGGGACAACCTTACTTCAAAGAGATGGGCATGCGGAGAAGGTTTTCGTTGATGTAAGCTAGTCTACTAGTAAGCAGGGAGTTTGAGCAGCTTTCCACCTGGAAACTGCGATTCCTAAAATCGCCATGACCAAAAATCTACCGGCGGTCAGAGGCAAAAGATTTTCTCGGACTGCAGAGTTGACCATCGGACTCGGATTGACCAAGCAAGCAGCAAGCAAGCGTCCAGCCTACCAACCAGCAAGCAATGGACCAACCGGCCATTCAACGAAGCCATTCACCTCTCTGCCGATCACACTATGATGCCGTAACACTCTCTGCTGATGCTCTATTGATCTATCTATGTTCTTTTCTCTCCAGCTGATCATATGAACCCAAATTATCTCGGTGCAACTGTATTGAAGTGGCAGTTCTTAGCTTCTAGTTTTCTCTTTCTATAAAGTCACTGCGTCTTTTCAGAATTTAGATTCCGTCCTCTCTCATTCCTTTGCCAATGCCAGATTCCATTCCAGATTCCATATCCATCCTGTCGGAACAAAAAACTCATTTGTTGCACTGTATAATGACAGTAATGAACATGATTAATAGGGAACCACCAGTTTTGTTGCACTGTGTGATGGTATGTCAGCTGTCATATGCATTGACCTAGGAACTCATTGAGAGCAAATTGGTGGAGAAGGAGGAGAAGCTTCATCCCGTTCCAGTATCAACCGAGGACCAGCCAGAACCAGAGAGCTGCTTCGCTGCCAGTGGGAGGGGCTACGGTGATGAATGCATTGACAAGGGCCCAATCCGGTTGGAGATTCGGAACAGTGCCTACCTCCTACCAATCTTCCTAACTCTGGCGGGTGAACAGCCCAAACAGCTAAAACCAGGGCAACCATTGGGCTGCCCTCCTGGTCACCTCCCCAAGTTGCGAGGCTTCTTCGCCCGCATGGAACGTTCCCTGCTTGCGGCGGACGCCGAGCGTGTAGTGGCCAAGGGTGAGATGACGGAAGAGGAGCTGAGAGGGGTCACCGGCCGCCACAAAGATATGCATTGGATGGTACAGGTTCTTTGCAATGACAATAATTGACCAAGGGAGATTCACACATTGTGTTGGACATTTGTTTATGCCGATCCAATGTTTCACCCTGGTTTGATCCGTGGCCAATTAGGAGTGAGGAATAAGGAAGGGTTTGAGGTGGCCTGAAAAGAATTTGGGGTGACCTGCAAGGCTTAAGTTCTCACACATTTTCCGCGTGGAGTGCAGCGACCCTTCCAATAATTTTTCAATCTCCACCGAGAGCAATCGCAGAACTGGACTAGGACCTTCGGTTTTGTCAATTTTCTGCACATGATGGTTTCTCAAACCATAGGGGACCATAAATGGTTGTTTTGTCACTTAAATGATTATTCATGGATGATTTTGGGTGTCCCCAATTTTGAGGAACACCCATATTGGTGACACTACTGCAGCGAAACTCTGAGTGTGAACCTTATCAAGGCACACTGGTAGTTAAGAATCTGACGTGTTGCCCTGAAACCCCACGAAACCGTACTGTCCAAATGATTCTCAATCACTCGGAGGGGCTTGATGGGGCCCAGGTTTCGCCAAAGCATCAATCATTTGCTGACAGCCTCATCAAACCAGCAACCGGTGGATCAATCAATGCCAGTGCTCAGTCCTCACTCAACTACTATTGTTGATTTTCAACAGATGCTGTTTAGAAAATCAATATGTGAAAACAACAACTATTGTCATTCCCAACCATTGTCCCCAAAACGCTTGTTTTTAACATCTTTCATTTCCCCAAGACTTGGAATGGTTGGCTAACAAGGAGACTTTTGGGGCGAAACGCACCTCCAACCAGGATCAACCAGTGGTGTTTCTTGGAGGTCATGGTGACCCATGGTGACCCATGGTGACCCGCCACCCTGGAGAGCCGCTGCCATCGTCAGGAGAAGCAGATTGCCAGGCGTGAAGCCCAAGCACATGCTGAGGAGGAGCTTGTGGAGGAGACCATCGACGGGAGTGCATGGGGATTTGTGCACATTGTAGATTCGTAGATGTAAATAAAAAAATAAATAGATAAATATATAGATAAATAAGAATAAGTAAATAAATAAATAAATATAAATATCAAAATATAAATATAAATATATATATATATATATCAACATTTAGAGACAGAGAGCCATCAAAACAGCCATCTATCTATATGCATATCCGCACGCACGTGCACATATGTATGCATTTATCAGTAGACAGCAAAGATCCTGGGGTGTCAAGATATTTTTCCATACAATTCTGCTAGTCCTGGTTCCCTCAGTTATGAGTTGGCTGGAGAAATGGTAATGGGCATCTGGGCTCGGCTGAGTGCATAATTGTACCCTGCCTTGGGTGAACATCCATCTAAGCGGGGCTCAACACCACATACGCCACCAAAATTAGGTAGATGACCATGTCATCATAAGATATGTAAAATCATTCAGTTCATTTGAGCAGATGAGAGCATGGGACTTTGACTTCCAGTGATGCACACAGAGCGTTTAGCCGACCATCATCATTGCATATAGAATAGCCCAGGGAGAGTCTGAGAGACGGGATGGAACATTTTTACGACTCAACCAGCACTGATAAGCATTGAACCATGATTGAGCAGGCTTCATCGTGGCGATCATGAACATCGATCATCATCCATTCTTAAACACTATTACATCAATGTGAGCCATCGCTACATATTATCAGCCGTGATCATCAAAAACATTCACCATCACTACATATTGTTAACCATGATGATCAACCTTCACCATGCTACCTAACCCTTAGGCCCAAGCAAACCACCCTTAAGCCCAAGCAAACTGCATCCAGGAGTGCAAGGAGGTGGACGTGGTCGGCATCCTGAAATCTCTGAAGACCTGCCCCGACGCCTACGCCATCTTCGAGACCGAGGCTGCCCGTGACGCCGCGGTCGAGGCCGCAGCGGGTGGCATCGAGTTCAACGGCAACGCGTTGAAGCTGAACGCCTCGCGCCACTGGGATCCAAGGTGATCTGGTGGAGGTTGGGGGGACGAACGTCGTGGTTTCCTGAAATGGAGGACCCCCCCAAAATGGTTGGTTTATGACTAGGAATGACTACCATGGGATGATTTGGGGTGCCCCTATGTTGAGAAACACCCAGATGTTGTGGTTAGATGGTGGGTCAAGGCTTTAATCATCAATTTGATGGGAAATAATTGAAATGATAACCAACAACAATGGAGAAAACGATGGTTAATGATGGGACATCGGGGGTACAGGATATTGACCCACAGCCATATCGTTGCTAGATGGTGTGATAAGTGTAGCGTACTAGCTATGGTTATGACATGTTATGACTGTTGCGACCAGTGATCCTCTCAGAAACTCGAGTGAGAAATATGGTCAGTAGCTATGGTTGCTCGTCATGGTCACTAGTCTTGGCATCGGTATTTTTGATTGATCAACTAAGGTGATGGTGGATTTCCGCACGCAAACAGGTTACCAGGAAAGGTTCCACTGATTGGCCATGAGTTATTGGTGTGCAAATTTATCAGTTTGGTAAATTGATTGTTTGTTATTATGTAGGCGGTTGATTAATATTTATTCATGAATGATGAATTAATGGTTCATTGATGATTATTGATTGCTTCATCTACCTGCAAGTAATGTGATGTGCCGTTGGATTTCAGCAGTTGTTGCCGTTGGGTTTCTCCTCTCTGGGGTGCGAGAGGACATTTTTTTAGCGAGGCTGTGACCAAGTCACTGGTGGGGAGATTCTCTGCACATTGAGGCTGTGCCATGGATCACTACTTTCCGAATGATTCCAATCCCCACCGTGATCCATGATTAGAAATGATGATTAGATGATTCCAATCCACCATGATCGATTTCGAATGATGATTAGAAAATGATTGTGGTATATTGTGGTGACTAAAGAATGATTATTCACCGCCAATAGTACTGTCACGCTGACAATAAGGATAATGATTCGTTGCATTCTCATTGTTGAGGGTCGTGACACTATTATGGCGCTGACCATGGCGATCATGGTGATCATGGGGATGCTCATGGGGATGATCATGATGACGATGATCATCCATGATTCTTCCCTGCTGCTCATGATGGTGGTGACAGCGCTGGCGATGACGATCTTTGGTACATCTCCAGTTTCGCAGATGTTCACATTTTTCAAGTTATTTCAATTCCATTTGCTTATCATATCCTTAACTATCAGTCATGGGTGGTTACGGAGGTCACTATTTTCCCCGTGGTTTTCGCTTATGTCAGCTGGGCGCTGAGGTGTGGAGCCTCAGACGGTAAACTGGAAGAACTGCGCCAACACGGACATTTCGGTGAAGGCCAAGCGTGTGATCATGGGCTTCTTCATCATGTTGGCAGGCGAGCGCCGCTGTTTTTGGGCTGCTGGGAATTTTCAAGCAAGGCGGGGTGATCACTAGACAGAGACCTGGTCCTAACTGTGGATTCTTGGACATTCCCATCGCAAAACAATCAGGAGTGTCTACTGGGAACCAGCACTCGCACTGGTTGTGCTCCCTAAGTACATTGATAGTTGAGCATCTTTGATCTGTACGCAGTTGTTGCTCAACATGAGGGGCATGTCAACCTGAGGAGCTGATCAAGATTTGGCTCCGTCAATTCATGTGTTCGCCCAAGTTGTGGAGAACCTCTGCCTGATCATAGCTACTCCTCTTGCACTCCCAAGTCCTGTGGGCTCCAACTTTCTTTGGAATCTACTACTTAATGAGTTCCCGTGTAAAAAGACGTTCATCTACACTTGACCTGACAATCCGCAGACATCCACAGACCAGTTCCTTGTTTTGTACCAGCAGTCCGCAGAGTTTCCTTCTTCCGGCAGGCCTTGCATTGTGGGTCATTGCTTTCTACTTGCCGCTCAGATTTGCTTAATTAAGCAAAGTGCAATTTGTGTTCCTCTCTAGCCTAGTAGCCAAGAATCTTATTTGAACACGTAACTGTCAGGCAGCTGGATTTGCTTCAGCAAGACAATCTCTTTCTAGGTCAGATGAATTGCGCTCACACCAAGACCATTAGCATGGGAGTAGATAATCATCAGGACATTTCACTGTGTCCGCTTTTTCAATGTTTCTGATTTATTCCTTCTCATGTCATGCAAGCTCGCACATTCAGCGAGGCCAGAATTCTGCTAATAAACTTAGGCAGTTGAGCATCTGAAACCAGACTGAAACACCAGGCTTAGCTGAACTGAAACACCGGGAGACCCTCACGACCTTTCCCAGTGCCCTGAGATCTGCTAAGGCCATATGCTTGGTTCACCCTGACCTTCAACTATTCTTATGGTCAGGACTGGCTGCAACTGCTGAAAGTGAGGCAATGCGTCTTGTCTACTTCCTATACCTTGAGTTCATGAATCGAGTCAATGACCCCTCCAAAATCGCCAGAGGGTCAGGCCAGAAACCCGAAGACTTGAGGGTACCCGATGTTTGAATGTAGTGACTGTAGCCTTTGTTGCCTGACATGGGCGTAGGGAACATCATCATCGGGAATCCGATGTGCCCTGGCTCTTTTGCATGGTGTGACCTTGCCGTAATTGGTCAAGAGGCTTCTACTTGGTTGATACAACGGGCATGCAGACTGGAGGCCAGATTGGCTTGCTGGACAATCGGGCAAGTCGCATCACTCTTTGCATTGATAGCATGTTCACGCACTTTTCATTTCCGTTTGTCAAATGTAGAGGTCATGAACAAAGACGATTTTTTATTGTATTTGGGATGTTTATCATGCCATCAGGGTTACAGTGTCTTTGCACATTGACGCTTTACACGAAGAACATTTTTCACATGTCTTTCTATAAAGTCTACCTTGTAGATCTACACAGGTTCATATTGACATACTATGCAGCCAACGTATCATATCATATGCATGTGATCTCTGATGCGAGCTCCAGTCGATCGCCCATCCCACGGTGGTAGCGCCGCCCCAGGAGCCCGGCTTCGTGGCGGGCATGACCTTCTCTTTGGTGGTGGTGGCGGGCAACGCTTTGATGTACCTGGTCTGCTCGGAGGTGGCGGACCGAACCCGCTTCATCTACGTGGATGACCGCGAGGTCAGCAGCTAGGGCAAGATCTGAGAATCTGAGAGGAGAGAGGGATCTTTTGGAAATCAGTTTTAGGATGTTTGGTATTGTTTGCTGCTGTTGGTGTTGTTTTTGTTCTTGTTGTTGTTGATGATGGTGGCTGTGGTCGTGTTTCTGTTGCTGCTGCCGCTGCTGCTGCTGTTCTTCTCATTGTTGTTTTATTCCTTGCTTGTTGATGTTCTTCCATTCATTGCTACTGTTGGTGACGATGATGTTGCTGTGGTTGATGTCCTCGACGTTGTAATCGTCGCCGTTGTTGTGAGTGTGAAGATGGTGGCGATTGTCGATATCGCCATCCTTGCTGCTAAAGTTTTTGTCGCTGACGTCGTTGTTGTGGTAGTTTTGATTTCATTGTTTTTGTCTACTCATACTATTCTTGCTTACATTAATTACTTTTTCCAACATCGTAAGCTACTGGGGTCTTCAGCCCAGACAAGCTCTTGGTGTGTTCTGGTTCAGGTCCCAGGTCCAGGTTCCGGAAAGTTCCGGCAGATTCCAGTGATCAAGGTTCCAGAGGTTCGGTGCAATTGGCACATCAAGCTTCCAGAAGGTTCTAGCAATTTCCGATCAAAGTTTCGGCAAGTTCTAGTGCAGTTGGCAGATCAAGGTTCAGCATGATTGAGGTGCAAGTTCCTAGAGGAAGGTCTTGGAAGGTTCGAGGAGGTCGTGGTCCAAAAAGTCTGTGAAGCGAACCGATCATCCCTGCTGTCGCGGACACACCGAAGCTTATTTTGAGCTGCTGTTGGTGTTGCCGTTGTACTTGCTCTTGATATTTCTGGTTGTATTTTGTGGTGGTTGTGGTGATAGCTGTGGTGCTTTCAAGCGACCCTGCTTTCCATCCCTGAATCCTGGCAGGTGTGCTACATGTTGCTGTATTGCTTCGCATGTGTCTTCAACGTCGCTTTGGATCTGATCACGACCTACATGGTTGCATACCGCATCAACGTGGGCTTGCGCATGAAGACCTATGATGGCACCTTGGATTGTTGGAGACACAGCATTTTCGGGCAAGAAATCGGCACACCACTCAATCAAGAACTATATTGCTGGATTCACGTAACAATGTTTATATTAGATTGTGCATTCATACCCTAGTACTCCAAACTAGCATTCGAGTCTCCCCATCAGGGCAGGGTCGTTAACCCAGTACTTGGCTGTGATCATCAACAGTGCTCAGGCACCCTGTTGGAGAACCTGCAGCAGTTCTCTGACACCTTCGAATCCTACGCAATGCAAAGGACTTTGGCCAACAACCTCTACGCCTATGCCTTCCCAGCCACTTGAACAAGTACTTAATGGATCTTAATGGACTTAATGAACAGAATCCTGGTTATCTGGTTGCTTGACTGACTGGCTGGTTGGTTCTTTATCCTTGCGGTGATGATCAAAGCACATCGGAATCATTCACCATTGGCTGATCGACATCACCATTTCATAGGATCGTGGAGGCAATTTCTATTGCTGAGGCCTGGGTCTGTGGAATTCGTAAAGGGTTGTAATCAGCCATTTGGGAGACTCCTCTAGCTTGAGTTCGGTGTTTCGGTCGCTACCAGTAAATGCCCACCATCATGAGGTAAAAAGAAAGTGATTGCCCGTGGCTGACAATCCCAAGTGGATCAAAGGCGGTGAGCTGTTCGTTGAGCTTCCAAACATTTTTGCATTTGTTCATCCATGAAGATGCAAATTTTTGCCCCATTGTGTGGTTCCTCATCTCCAAAGAAATCTGTGGGGCAGCGGGACCCGCTTCTGCAATTCCTAGGCGACTTTCCTGATTCCCTTCTTGATCGAGCCAGTGGCCACCATCTATGTTCCTCGGCACATGATGAGCTCGGGTGGCTTGACAATCTGTGATTTGCTTCGCTGGCGACGCATGGACATAGGAACAACCAGTGGAAGCCATGAACAGCTTTCGGAATTTGATCATCTGTGTATGATTCAAAACTGATGGGAGAACAACCCCACAGCTTGGGTTTTCTGTTGGCTTTGGGATGTTGGGGTCGCAGGGTTTTGACACATTCTCGTACCCTTGAACTGAAGAACACAATCGGGTTTGGTCGGAGCATCGAGTTTCGCAGTGCTCGCCGGAGGACTTTGATGATCAGAAGCACTTCCTTATTCAACTAAGCTGACCATCCATCAACAACCATTCTAAAGCGCATTAATTAGTCATGATTCAAACAGTAATTCACCATCATCAAGCATTGAATTTACCGTCAACCTTGATGGATTTTTGAAGCATCCCCTTGGTTGTTGCATGGTCAAGGCTCCATACAAGATGATGCTGGCCATCGTGCGCACCCAACCGTCCATGAAGGGCTTCATGGCGGAGCGCTTGTTGGGAAGTCTGGTTTTTGACCTCTCGCGCTATGCGGATTTGATGCTGGACGTGATGATCGCTGTGCTGATCTTCTTCTTCCCAGGCGTCCGAGAACATCAGGATCTATGGCATATGACACTGAAGGAAAGCACAAGATGAACCGAGAGTCATGAATCAATGCCACCACGGACACATCATGATTGACTACGGTAAACCTATCAATGAAGGGATGATGTATGATGAATTAGCATGAATTAGCATCCTTTTGATTCTTCTTCTATGTGCACATGTATGTGTACACATGTATGATGTATGTGTATATGTGCATTTCACCTCTTCTTCACAGCCATGCTTCACCACTGGTCAGTACACAGCTGACACAGCCGACATTTGGCGATTTCAGCTGTAATAGCCGAAGTGACCATTTAGTAGTGAGTGCATTGGCGACCCAAACAAGCACCAAACATTTAAGGTGTTGTCCATAAGGCAAACACCATCAAATACTGGTACGTTTTGTTAACACCAGCCTCCTATATCGGTCATTTATTGCATTCATCTATTGACCTTGGCTGCTGGTGTACTCTGCGTCCGTTGCTTCAGACTATCCTTTTTTCTGCTGGCTGTCTCACCAGGTGGTTACAACATCCAGATGTTCGTGGGCTTGGCCGGATCGCACGTCTACATCTACTTCTTCGACCACTACCGCGTGTTGCGTTCCATCCAAAGCTGTAACTATGCCGACAAAATGGTGGACTGGTGGACGCAATGGCTGATGTGCATCCCATGTGGCTTCATGTTGGCCTGCGTCGTCTTCAAGGCACTCCCCTGCGTGGTGATCGTATCTAAGGGTGAAAAATGGGATGAAAGGGGTCACTATCGGTCTACCCAACGAAACAAGGGCTAAAGAGATCGAAGAACTTGGAAATTGCAAAGAAATCTCTTCCGAAATCATAGACCTGCTTGAGGGATGTGTCTCTTCATCGTTCAATTGGAAACCAGGAGGATCTTTTTGTATTGGGCCAGTGTGAAATTGGACACCCTGCAAGGCAGAACCCATGGATCAGTCGGAGTTTGCGGGGGAACTGTCAGAAATCCTATACCAACTAATCAGTTGGTAGATGAAAGCTGTTCCCACAGGGTCAACCGAGTCAGTCAGTCATTTTGGGTATAGGATAGGCAGGATAGGGCAATTGTTGGGCATCTATGTGTGGGTCATCGATTTCCGAATAACTCCAAATTGACAATGCTTGTCCAAAGACGGTATCATTGACACATACATCGACACAGTATGACATGCAGCGTTGAATGTGAGAAGACATGCAACTCTTTGCTTCTGAACAACATTGTAAAAAGCACATCATAGCGGAGCCAGGCCAACTGCCAGCCGGGCTACTTCTGCGTGGATGGCAACACCATGGTGGCCGGATGTACTGTGGCTTTCTTCGCCCACATTATCCTTCACACCTTGGCGTTGAAGTTCGTGGTGCCCATCTTCGGATTGCAAGGTGGGGATGTCCAATCGCAGCAGGGCACTTGCCATGGTGGCAAGGGCTTGGATATCCAGCTACTGGCAGTAGTCACTGGCATATGCGTGTTTCTCAATATAGGGGACCCCAAAAAATGGCTGGTTTACTACTACAAACAGTTGCAATTGGATGATTTCGGGGTCCCCTATTTTGAGGAACCACCATATCTCAATAGCTTTTTGACCATGACAGCACTTGTATGAACCAGCCATGATAGCCCAAGCTGAGGACAGATTTTCTCGGAGGATGGTGAAGGTTTGATCCCATGGCATTTGCGTAGAAAAATCATCGGCGGGCCGTAAATGGTGGGTACCCACAATGATCCCAAAATGGCTACCGTCACTTACTCAGTTTGGAAAATTCATTTTTTTTGTTCGATTATTCATTATCCATATGGACAAACCGATATGCCCACTGTAATGAACCGGGTTGCCCCAAATGTTGTGGGAACTCCCATGGCCAATGTAAGGTGTTCCGACGATGGCCCACGAGAGTTTATGTGGAACCTGTAGCCTAGTATATTTGGACAGCCAAAAACCACCCAATATCTTTGCTTCGGTTCAAACTTGCTAGGGCCTTGACAGGGTTTTGTTACACCTGGTAATCTTGTCACTTGGGGAGGCATCCTCACCAGGCTGAACGGTAGTGCTGTGTCAGGTGAGTCCGATGGCGCGGAGACCAACACCTACCAAGACTGCTCCAAGCGCATTGCTTGCAGCTGGTTCTCCTCCAACCCCATCTACTGCCTGCGCTCGCAGTACATCTATCAGCACAGCCCTCCATGTCTCTTCTGCATCCCGGGAAAGGAGCATCTCATTGAGGTTAACGAGGACATCGGTCTCTACTTCAACGACTGTGCCGCCAAGGAGAGCAACGGAGGGGCTGTTGGGCATCGGTATCCGTGGCACCGCAGAAAGAAACACAAAGCAGATGTGGATCTTACCCAACTGGTGGGTTGAGCCATTTTAGTTTACACAAATTGAGTAGGTAGGTCCAGGTAGGCATATGCGTGTAGTCTATATTCTAATGATATATAATGATTGTAAAGCATGTATACATGTGCGTTTGATTGCGTTTGCATTTCTAACATATTCTGAGAAAAACAAGTGCTTAGGTGCTTGGATTCATTTAACGTAGGATCCTGGCAATAATGCTTCACATGTTCAATCTTCCACCGCAACTGTAGCGGGCTAAGCTGAGGTTGTCTTGGATAGGTTGAGATGTTCAAGCTAGGCACAAATCAACACACGCACGCACATAAACATATTTACACATGGATAGTACATACAAACGTACTTAAAGTAATGTATATATATAGATGTATACATCCATAGTTGTATATACCAACATATATATATATATATATACACATCAACAAATTTAACCATCTTTGCGCAGATATACAAGACTGACTTCGACGCAGCACTTCCACCCTCAGACCTGGCAGGAGGAAGACTACGATGCGCCCCATGTGGACGTGGATGCTGTGAAGGCCAATCTCAAGGACACCGTGCCGAAGTCAAACAGCTACCAGCTGTGGCGGTCACTATGCCTGGCAACCATCTAAACATGGGATGTTGGGATACGTGGGGTAGGACTTCACATCCCAGCAACTCTTCTGTCCATAGCTGGGGATGTTCACTAGGGGTCCGGATTCATTTCATACTCATTTCTACCCCCACAAAGAAAAGAGAAGAACTGCACGGCTGGGACTTGTGGTGGCAATCTCTAGTTTTGGGTAGCGAACAGTTTGACCCGGGGAGCAATCTCCACTATGAGTGGCTCAGTTGTCGCTGGTTGATCAGCTCGCATCAGTGCTTCCTTCCGCTCGTTTGTTGGAGATGATATGGGTAGCCATATGGAATAGCAACGAACCGACAGAACCCATCCAACAGCTTTTTGAATCTCTGCTCATGTGGATCATTGGAAACTTGCGGAAAGAAATAACAGCTTTTTGCATGTGCTCATATGCATGCACGTTTTTAATGTGCTAACTTACATCTTGATGGCTATCTTTGATATTTCGGTCTGTTTCTCAAGAGGTCTTACTTCTCGCATGCACGAACAATTCCGATCTCGTTTCCTCCAAGTATACTCACTGAACGTCCAACATGGAATCAAGATTACCAATGAACCATTCTGAACCATTCTGAACCATTCTGAACCATTCTGAACCATTCTGAACCATTCTGAACGTGGATATTTTGGATGATCAACACTTGCCTCCCACGTACAGGAATTGAAGGGCAAGGCCGACGAGAAGTTCGAGGAGATCAAGGGCAAGGCCTCCGGTCACTTGGAGGACCGTGGGACGCAACGCTTTCCAGTGCAACGCAACGCATGTCTTCAGCCCCTGCAGGAGTTGAAGGGCAAGGCCGAGGAATGGAAAGGCCGAGACCCCAGACAAGATGGCCATGGCCGGCCAGAACCCTCGAGGATGGCCAAAAAGAGGACAAGTATTCCTAAGATTTCCTAAGTTCTTTTAGGGCCACGCCTTGAACACTTGACACAATTTGGGTGAACCCTGTGGAACAAGAAGGAAAGCCATGTATTTCCTGGAGCTACTTTGGTAGGTCAACATGTCATTCTCCCCGTGTCACGCCCCCATTTGTTTGGTGAGGTCAAGCAACTGGTCATTTCGAGTCCTTGAACAAGCAAATGTCTGGACACTTCGAGGCCGGTGGCAGCAAAGCTGTGGATGGGTGTTGCTTGGTGGCTGAGATGCCAGGGATCCTGGGATGTCTGCAGGGATGTCCCCATGACTGAGTTTTCAAAGGACCCAGTTGCAATCGACTGGGAATGGACTGTGTGCGAATCGCCAGGACCTGCAAGGAAAGATGTCTAGCTGGAAGATGCCGCCGGGGAACCAAGGGCTGATTGATGTCTCCTGCGGCCTGAGGATTCCCAAGAAAAGCAATCATGCTTTCTCAGGGCCGGCTCAAAACTGTACGCATGAACCATCACTATGAAATGATTCCAACCGATATCAAGCACCAAAAACATCAAACGGAATCATTAACCTTCATTCCTTCACTGAATAACCATGAGAAAAGAACCAGCCACCCAACAACCAACCATTCTCCAAGCATTTTCCACCGTATTTTTCCATCATATTTTCCACACGTTTCCACATTTTTATACATTTTCCACCATTTTTCAAGCATTTTCCACCATTTTTCAAGCATTTTCCACCATTTTTCAAGCATTTTCCACGATTTTCCAAGCATTTTCCGTTTTCCAAGTATTTTCTACCATGAAGCTCACCATTCTCAAGCATTTGGGGAGCGGTGGCAGGTTCTCCACAGGATCTCCCAGTGCCGGCGAGTCGGGTGCCGCCGGCAGTGGCGAAACCAGTGAGGCGACCGGATAGTGGAGCGAAGTGTGACCCAGATATCATGGTTGATAGTGATTCATATGTAACCATTATCATGGTTAATAATGGTTCCTAGTGGCTACTGACAGTGGTTCATAATGGTGATATAGTAATGATAAAGGTTCGTATATAATGATTAAGAGTGATGACTGGATAATAGCAATGGTTAATCAATGGTTGAATAATGGTTATATCGTAATGGGTACGAGTGGTTGCTGAATTCATTACGGTTGGTAACATGGCTACTACATATTGGTGCAACTAATGGTTACAGTATATAATTAGTGATTGAGAATGGTCAATAGCAATGGTTGCTAACAACGTGGTTAATAACGGTTAGTACTGTAATAGACAGTATTTAACCATGGACAACCATTGTGAATGGAGAAACACATTATATCTCCGGTTCAAAAAACAACGGTTAACTATAATGGTGGTTGATAGGGGTTGATAACGGTTATATAATCATGGGGGAAACCATGGAGATTTTCTATAGTCAATTGTGTTAATATCTTATGTTTAATAATCATATTTTATGGTTAATATCCGCCAGGTTGGATTGCTGGAAACCCAATGCAAGTATAGATGCAGAACAGCATCATAGAGATACAAATACACTTACTTTACACGTATTAAGATTTGTCTGTAATATTACATGATGTATGTGGCGGCCTGTGTGCGTATCGCCAGCACCGAAATCTCTCGGTTCTTGAGCAAAGAATACCAAGGTCAGTTTTGACCTGTTACTAATGGTTCGTTTGTGGAGAGTAAGGTATCCACTTCTTGGAAAGATGGCTTTGTCCTCTTGCTCTGTTAGGGGAGCAGTCAATTTCAAGTTTTTGTTTGCCAGGAAACTTGTAGGTCCACAACCTCAATTTTCTCTATGCGTCATGCACTCAGGCTCATAAACAGAGGAGCTTCAAGCAATTGAAAATCATCATCGTCACTAGTCCTGTCCCTATTCGGCCCAAATCTCACCCACAGTTAGGCTATCCAATTCCCAGCAATTTGCGATGCTTTTTTTTCCAGTTCTGACTACGAGGATGAACATTTCTGACGCATCGGGTTGGGTGAAACTCGCTTTACCCTTTGCATCCACGATGTGCAGATATGTGTTATTTGATCGCTAAGAATGACCAATATCTAAACACCCTTGACAGGTTGCAAGTCAAGCCCGATACTGTTCCAGTGATGTATGATTCGCCACCGCTCGGGTGCTGGCCAGGCCAAGCCATAAGTGGTGTGAACAGCGCGCCAAGTGAAATGACGAGAAGTGCAACACCCCTGGTGCTTGTGCGCTGACACCACATGAAAGTCGAGAAAAAAGGCGTCTCAACGTCGCTGGGCACTTCAAGGGCACCTCAGCAGATATCAAGAGGTAAGCCAAACTCACGGAACCACTTCCCCCATGGGTGAAGTAGTTGGGTGTTGAAGTGGTGAGTCTTGGGGCAGTCGATGATGGTATTTGTTATACGTTTGTGTAATTTGCTGTGAGTGATGAATAGTAGTATTAGTGTCACTAATCATTTGTTAGTATTGATTATGTTGATCGTATGATTTTCCCTTTTTACTGTAATTCATGAGCCATCATCAATTACAAACAACGACCATTGACTGTTCCTAAGCGACATGAATGATCGATGAGACTCATCAACCCTCTTTAACCGTCATTGTCCATTTACAAGCATCAATCATCAAGTCTTCTCAACCATCATATACTGAGTACCATCGATAACAATCGTTCAACAACAAGCATTTCTAAGCAATCCTTAATCATCATTAGTAGATTCATAATCATCAAAAAGACGTCCTTAACCATCATAAACTTTGGCATAATTTCTTTAGGCCTTGGGCATCACATCCCGTCGTGAAGAATGCTTCCTCAGCAGCCTTAGGGCCACCAGTATCTCTCAAGGGGCCCTTTGTGTCACCATCAGTCACCATCAGGTTTCGAGCGGCTACCTGAGACCAGCGCAGGCACGACTGACACTGCGAGGGGACCCCCTTGCTGGGCTGCTGAAGAAATGATGGGCTAAGGATGGTGAAGGATTGGCAAATCAGTGGTTGACTGGTGATAGCCATGGTTAGTGACTGATGATTCATGGTTGATGACCATGGTAGGCTACTCATTTTGGGCTATCAGGTGCAACTACTTGGTTTTTACCGTGATTGGATGCTGCAAAGAGTTCACTCACTTTACTAAGCGTTTAGCTAATCTTTGATTAAGTCAAGAAAACCATGGTTAGCGACTGATGTTCCATGAGTTGACTATAGTTGACTATAGTTAACTCATGGTTCCTGACGTTAAAGAATGCTTCGATATGTTCGGGGGAGTTCATTAGGGGGTGAACTCCATCAGTTGAACATTGCAACCTGTTATGGATCAACCAGTTCTCATGAGGCCCCACAGATTGCGCGGCTGGGAAGCCACCCTCTCCCTGAAGTGTGCACTCCAAAATAAGGACACGTGACATGAGTGGTTTCTTTTTGGTAGCTATGGGCCTAAAACTCTGTAGACATGGATTTTCTGATTGGCAAATGAGCATCGTTGGCCTTTGGAGGTCATCTTCATTGACCATTTCAATCCTGGCCGCTTGTCCTCCAGATCTACGTCTGCAAGATTTCTTTCGGACCCCTTGAACCCTTGGAGCCCCGCCCCTCGTTTAGTCTGCGAATTCCCGCTGTGCACCTTTCGTTTGAGAAGCACGGTGGATCCAACAGTGTAAACGCCTTTGTGACTGATGGTGCTCCAGCAACAAGAACTCGCTGCTGTTGGAAGAAGTGCCCCAGTGATGGACAATACATAGGAGTTTCATCCATCGTGGTTCGCCCGAACAGCCAGGTCCCAGATCCTCAGACATCGTGAGCAGCCACTCCTTCAAGGACAACCAGGCGAGGGATGCTGTGGCAAGCTAGTGGCGTCAGATTCATCAGATTCATCAGTGATTCACCAGACACATTAGATTGGACATGAGAACAGGGAAATTCAGAAGCTCACTGCGCACTCATCAAGCAGTCAAGAGGAGTTATGATTATCCTTTTTTTTTTGGCAACTTTCTGACTAAATACACCAGCTTTTCACCAAGGCTCACATGAATCTTTGGCGAATAATTGCATCCTAAATCATTGATTTTCCTTTCCGCATGGTTGGCATGCCTCAACGTTCCTGTGCGTAATGGCGGCTTCTGAACCAGTGCAGAAACAATTGGGCAGCCTTTCACAGCTTCATCAGAAATGATGTTGGCATGCTTGTTTACTTACCATGCCCGCATTCATATCTCGGCCGCTTCCTCAAATGACCAGTGTCAAAGACCTTGTTTCTTTGATTGTTGTAAATCACTAGACAGACTGGTTGACAAGGCTTTCTGAAAACCTACTGCAGGAGTAGCATGGAATACCTACCGGTACCTACTATATAATCACCTAGGAATCAAAAGGAATAGCCTACTAGTCAACCAGTATTCTTTTGATTGTTGACCCTGCACTGAGACGGAACAATGCCAGGCTACGGCATTTTCCTTCGGGCTGGAAGGAGGTCAAGGACGTGAAAACCATGTCCTCAGCACCTTGAGTGCCTTGCCATGTTGGGTTGCCAGCCCAGGCAGCTGGTTTGTTGTGCCAGCCAGGAGTTTCACATTACAACAACCATGTGCATCCATGGCATGAAGGACACAACTTGGCACGCTGAGAACAGAGAGTTGTACAACTTTGGTCTTTTTGTTTACATCATCTCTAGAAAACCATATATATATATACATACATATAATCATCTAAAACATATAAGAAAGCAAAAGCTTTTGATTCATAATCCGAAAATTGTCTAAACAAACAGAAGTACCACTCTTGTGAATTCTGGCGCTCAGATCATGGCTCAGAGGTACTGGTACTTGCCCACTGGGCCTTTTTAGGGGAGCAAAGCGTGGTGAGAAAGACATGGGAGACCTGTTTTCAAGAGACATTCAAGGAGCACGAAACAGGTGTGTGTGATGCTAAATGATATATCGTAGGCGTCACACGTCAACAAAAAACAGGAGCAGTATAGTTGGGATGTTCATTTAATTGTGTTTCTGATACATTTTAAAATGTTTGCTGTTGATGCATGATGATGTGACGATAGTAGGCTTAATGGACAGGGTGAGACAAGTATCAAGCAATGGCAGACATTCTTCTTCCTCTTTTTCTTCTCTCCGGTGTTGTTGTTGTTGTTGTTGTTGTTGTTGTTGTTGTTGTTGTTGTTGTTGGATGTTGTTAGATTTTGTTCCAGAAAGCCTACCTTGGCTCCTGAATCCCAGACAGAACTCTCTGAGTCTCTGAGGTCAGGTGTTTCTGTCCGGCCCCTGGCTGAGGGCTCGGGTGCGAAAGCAATTCACGGACAGTTCAAGACTGGTCATAGAGGGTTTTCCATGGGTACCCGGCCCATCTAAAATCGATGCGTTTATAAATTTGGTTGCTAGTTTCTTTGCTTCCCGTCTGCTTTTAGGCTAGCTGCGGGCAGGCCGACCGTGTGCAGCGTACAAGATCCAAAGTCGACGGTTTTCAAAGGGAAAGCATCCATATGAGCATAAGACGCAAACAATTGCACTCCGAGAACCACTGCGAACCTGAATTTACATTGTGGTATCCATGGCGATCTATTCGAACCCAGATGGAGGTACTGGTCAACAACCAGTATCCAAAAGCTTTCAAAAACTCAAGTATCGCTCCCTGATTGACCGGTGACAACGAAGGTATCGTGGCCCAAACACAGACATTCAATAGCGACAGAGAATTTACGACAATGGTAGTTTATGATGGTGAAGCCATAGCTGTCAACAACGGTCATTCACTAGTGCTGGTTGATCATGAATCTTAGATGATGGCACCTGACAATGAATCTTAATAATTCAGCCCGAACTAGAGCGACGGATCATACTTAACCAGTTATTCACTAATGATGGTTGACAAAATAACCAGACAAATCATGCGTAATATGGTGCAACTGCGACCATGGAATTCCCCGTGGCTTCGCTAACGATCGGTCCAGGTTTGGAGCTGTGCTGGCTATGCTGAAGTGCCGACAGCGTTTGAAGGATGATGAGCAAAAAGGTGGTCGATGCTGAGCCATGTTTGGTTCCACCAAGATGGCATATTCAACAAGCACCACTCACATCCAAGGAATTGGTGGACAAGCTTGGGGGGGTGGAACATGCCCTAGTCCTTTTCGATACGATGGTGTAAACAAGATTTCTTTGAATAAGCAGCTTTCAATTCATTTCATGGGTTGCTGGCCACCACTCTTGAGTGGTTATGAGCCACGGGGAAATTGATCCGCAACCATCGTTGTCAGGAAAGATGATTTTGTGGGCTATTGATCACCATTAAATCCATTATTAATCACTCTCTTTTTCAGCAGATGGATGCATTCCGCATACCCCTGCCTTGAGAATCAGTCAGCATCAACGGCAAAAGCTTTATTAGTGAGGTGCCCAACTGTGTTTCGAGTTGTGCCAAAAGTATTGCAGCAATTTCGAGCATCTAGCATGTGTGTACATATCACCATCATACATCAGTCCAAGATAGTCTACAGTATACAATTTTATGGGCAATGACTCATCCATCAGGCTTGTGACACCCAATATACGATCACGGGTTCTTCAGGCGTCTGGCAACCAGACAGTAGGCGAGCTGGGAGTTCCAGGCGCGATTGAAGTGCTCAGGGGAGTAGATCGCACTTCCCCAATGGTGAATAGCCCATACTGTACCTATCCATACCTCTACTATGTTGCTTGTACCTCTTGGTAGATTATTGTGAGTGGCTTATCCATATGATTGCTGGTTATTCCATGCTATTCCCGAGCATATCCCTGATTCATAAGGCCAACTACTGAGATTTTTGTCGGTGGGGTGGGGTGGACGTTGTCGCTGGAGCAACGCAGGGCCATTGCCGTTGGCTCAAGCCCTGCGGCAGAGCCCGCGGAGGCTCAGGATGCTTGAGCCGAAGGAGGAAGAAGGTGCGCTGCTGCTGCTGCTGCTGCTGCGGGCGGCGGCGGGGGCGGTGATGATTTGTTATCTTCAATCGTTAATATTCAGTGATATTCGCTGCTGTTGTTGTTGGTGGTGGTGTTGTTGTTGTTGTTGCTGTTGTGGTCGTCGTCGTCGTCGTAGTAGTAGTAGTAGCAGTCGCAGTGGTGGTGTTGTTGTTGTTGTTGTTGTTGTTGCTGTTGTGGTCGTCGTCGTCGTCGTCGTCGTGGTTGTTGTTGTGGTGGTGGTAGTAGTAGTAGTAGTAGTAGTAGTAGTAGTAGTACTAGTAGGAGTAGTAGTAGTAGTAGTAGTAGTAGTAGTAGCAGATGGTCTCCTTCTTGGTGGTGGTAGTGGTGGTTGTGGTGGTTGTGCAGCCAAGAACAAGCATAACAAGGGGCAGTGGTGATTGCAACCAATAGCAATAACTCACCGCGAACAAGATGTGGATCATGTGATGTCTCATGGTATAATCAAGGAAGCCACGCAAATATACGTGTCCGGAATATTATGTGTTGGCTGATTTTGACGTGGAGGTTGTACTGCGTCATTGATCGATGATTCCAAGCGTTGATGCGAAGTGACCTTGGGCCCCTCGGGCCATCATTTGGATTTGCAAACTGTCCAAACTGACTACATCTGACTACTCATCCTTTTGGACCAAGGCTATCTAAAGCCATTATTTATGTAGAGGCTGAACCGTGGCTCAGGCTTAAATGGGCTGATGCTACCATCACTGCTGTGTTGCCCATCTCCAGAAGATGGGTTGATGATTTTGGGAAGGCACACACGTGTATTCATGATGTGGTGGTCTCTCAAAATAGGAGTACCCCTCAAATCATCAATTGTAAACCATTTATAGTAATATACCATCCATTTTGTGAGGTTCCCTATTTTGAGAAACCACCATGTAACATACCTGGGTAATATCGGGCATGCATGTAAAATATTTTGATGGCTGACCCCAAACCGGGCAGGATTCTAAGACATCATTGCGTCATGCGTCAGGGGACCTCATTTCTTCAGATGCCCACGTAGTGTTGTGGCGACTCACTGCAGTCCTTGCTGCCTGTGATGCCTACACTGGCAGGCCATGTACTGAAGAGAGTGGGCTTGTCTGTTGCGGGTCTCAGTAGCCCATCGCTGGTTGCTGTTGCTGTGGCGCCCAGGGTCTCCCTCGCGAACAGATCACAGGGTTGGAGGAAATAACCTATGAGTTTGAAGTGAATGATTGTTAGACTATATATGATATGATTAATGGTTAAACCATCATCTATGATTAATGGTTAAACGATTCATGGGTGCCCAGTAGTCTTGGACATGACCTGTGAATCTCATGCCTTGCTTCAGCGCCAAGACGTACAGTAAACCACAGTAGTGCACATCAAGAAGTAACCATAAACGACCTGTGTAACCATCAATAATGATAACTTGAGAACAGTTAATTCACCTTCATGGTATTTATTGGTGAATTAGTATTGATGGGAGATACTGTGGTTCATTGGTTCATTGGTGATTTAGCTTCAGGCTCCCAGTGAATCACCATGAAGACCAAGCTTCGATATCAGCATGGAATTACGATGGTCAATACACTACTGAGCTTTGGCCATTGTGAAACGATTTCAAAGTTCAACCCCCCCAAAAAAATGGAAAGCCCAAAGGTGATTATGAAGACCATTAAGCATCAACGACTTCAAAGTTCAACCCCCCAAAAAATCAAAAAACCAAAGAAGATTATGAAGACCATTAAGCATCAATGATTTCAAAGTTCAACCCGCCCAAAAAATAGAAAGCCCAAGGGTGATTAGGAAGACGATTAAGCATCAACGATTTCAAAGTTCAACCCGCCCAAAAAATAGAAAGCCCCAGGGTGATTAGGAAGACGATTAAGCATCAACGATTTCAAAGTTCAACCCCCCCTCCCAAACAAAACAAAGGTGATTATGAAGACCCTTAAGCATCAACGATTTCAAACTTAACCACCCAAAACAACAAAAAACAAAGGTGATTTTGAAGACCCTTCAGCATCAACGATTTCAAAGTTCCACCCCCCCAAAAGAATAGAAAACAACCAAAGGTGATTAGGAAGATTGTTAAGCATAAACGATTTCAAAGTTCAACCCGACAAAGCATAAAAGAATAACCAAAGGTAATTAGAAAGACCATTAAGCATCATCAATTTCAAAGTTCAACCCCCTCAAAAACTGGACCAAACATGTTAAGCCAGAAGGTTCCATAGCTTGAGCGTCCTTAGACTGTATGCCAAGACTGTATACCAAAAGGCCTACAAAAAGTCTCCGTTGTGTTAGGAGGTACATATCGGGGTTTGTCCATAGCCATGGGGCTACCTACTCCAATAATAACCATTATATCGGGAAATCACCACTTTTTGGGACACCATTGTTGGACAAACCCATCCTGTGTCGTTTGGTCAATACTTTGTACTGACCTTTTGCACCCACTCAGTGAAGACTTCTCACCGGCATCACGGTGAAGGCTCACGAGCAAATGCGGGCATGTTGAGACAAGGACTCGGTAGACTTCAGACCATGCAGTGTTTTCATGCCCTTTTGTCAATTAACACATACACTGTAGCTACCAGGTGTACTTCTCGCACCCACAAGCATCCTATTGCCTCACAACACGGTCAGGGCTTGGGAGTCCGCAGCGAGTATGCGTAGTGGATGGTCACAAGGATGGTAGCAAGTAACAAAGAAGTAATAAGTATTGTAGTAACACTTACGGTTTTTATTGAATACGGATTGGTTTTACACCCAGGATTGTAAGTAACGTATTGCAATCATCATTACAATGATAGCAATGATAACTGACTATGATAAGTAAGGATTATTACAATAATTCCGGTACCCCGTACCCCTGGTTCCCCTATCATTCACCATTGTTTTCCCTGTGAAATTGTTGGTTATTAGCCCCCATTGGCTTGTTGGTTAGTCAATATTGACCCAGCTCGCCGTATTACAATAAGCTCGCTGCTAAGGGTCGTTCAACGGCACCCCTGGGGTTGCTTCGTTGCTCCCAGCGAGGTCCTCAGCAACACCACTTACTGGCAGCGGAGCCGCGAGGTGCGACGAGAGGTTGGCGAGCATCTCCATGCCACAAACATGACCTCTTCTATCTGGACACATCCTGTACACACACACAGATTTAATATGTATGTAAATATATATATATATGTATATATATGTATATATGTATATATATCAAGATAGATAGATAGATAGATAGATAGATAGATAGATAGATAGATAGATAGATAGATTTGTTTGTATACATCCGGAAATGCATCCATGAAACGCCACACGGTTGCACGTACAAGATAGAATCAAACAACAGTTTGCAGTACGATCAATGAAATTAGGAAGGACTCGCAAGCAATTCTTCACAAACGGCATGTCTAAACAATAAGTAGCTCAGTAGAGACATGTACGGCAGGGTCACCAAAAATGATGCCACATTCACACAGTTTTGCAATGTTTTCCACCCCTTTGTCGAAGATTGTCGCATAATTTAATTGTGACTTGCTATTTTGAGTATCCCAGATCTATAAATTTTGCTGACAAAACCTGGTATCTCAAAAGTCGGTCAAGAAGGGAGCAGTGAAAGCTACTGTTGTTCTCCTTGGGTCATGCATTGGACAGCATTCAAATCCAATCCAGTAGCCCTGAGAGTTCTCATCCAGCCAAAGAACCAATCCATTCCCAACCGTTCAGGGGAGAAGAAGGGCCCAGTTGTTTGCGGTCTTTTGGATGTTCTATTGGTACTTGGCCGTGGGTCAAACAATATCCCCAAAAAGCAAGCGCTCAACGCGCTGTTGGAATGTGCATTTACTCAGTCTTGGTTATGGACGTCATGGCATATTGATTTTACAATCAGACTCCAGTTTCCATTGTTTATCTACACTTGTTGTTTAGGAATGTCTATCGTACCTATCTGTGTAAGAACGTTCTTTAAATATGTATACCATACATAATTGTTACTGCTACCAGGCAGCACACCCGCATGGCAGATGATGTAAGGCTTTGTGGCCCTCCGGTATAGAATTCAACACTGCAGCGGAGCCAATCGAGCCGACTGGAAATGCGAGCTGTGGTTGATGGGCATTCATGACCCATTTTTAACATCTATCTGTCTATCTGTCTTCTACCTGTCTTATCTTATCTGATCTTATCCTATCCTATTATATCCTATCTTATCCTCTCTTATCTTATCTTGTCTTATCTTATCCTATCTTATCTTATCTATCCATCTCTCCGTCCGTTGGTCCGTCTTTCTAATCTATCCGGATCAATCTATCTCTGTATCTCGCTGACGATCCATCCACGCTTCCATCCATTCATCCACATATCCATCCATGTGTATGCGTGTCTTACATATATATATATATACATATGTATTATACATGTAATTGAGTATGAACCTACCTGGCATTGCCTGGTGGGGTGTATGTCAGGGATGAGTGCAATCCCTTGAGTGGGATCTATATGATTGTGCCTATACCCCGGGAGTCCCCAGGCACACTCCTTTTGTGGTCGTGGTTTGCTGTGTTTTTTCTTTTCGCGATTATGACTCTGTTGCTGATTCGTTTATTAATTATTTTGCCTTTCTGTTGTTGCTGTTGTTGTGGTTGTTGTTGTTGTTGTTGTTGTTGTTGTTGCTGTTGCTGTTGCTGTTGCTGCTGCTGCTGCTGCTGCTGCTGCTGGTGTTGTTGTTGTTGTTGTTGTTGTTGTTGTTGTTCACCACTTAACATCTATTAGTCACCCTTGTGAAGCAATATCAGCAATTTTCACAATTTTATCGCGATTGTTAGACGAGATTATCCTTGATATCAGAAATTATCAACCATTAAAGCATGATTGGCCCTTATGAACCACAAACCACCAGCTAATCATAGTAACCATTAACCCGATCATTTATGTTGTTCATGAAACATCACGAACCTTTCTCAACCTTTGTGAATCATTAACCACCAACTAATGATCTGGTTAATGGACATAAGCACCAGCTAACTGGTGATCATTAGCAACCACTAATGATCATTAACCGACAACTAATGATCATTAACCATGGTTAATTGGTGGTTACTGATTATTAACCACCAACTAATCAGTAACCACCAGCTAATTGACATAAGCACCAGCTAATCACCACCAACTGCTTCAGACGTGAACACGTCTCGTGTTCGTCGCGCCGCCGACTGCAGGAGGCCTCAGATGCTGAGCAGCACCTGGCGCAGCTGAAACGAGAAGCGCAGCTGCGGCAAGCCCGCTGCGAGGGCCAGTGGCGCGGCGACGGGCCGTGTTGGGTGAGAAGCCGCTCATGAGGTTAATACAGGGGTTAATAGAGGGGTTGTTAAGGGGTTTTTAAGGGGTTTTTAAGGGGTTGTTAAGGGGTTGTTAAGGGGTTGTTAGGGAGTTATTAGGGGGTTGTTAGGGGGTTGTTAAGGAGTTATTAGGGGGTTGTTAGGAGGGTGTTTAAGGGGTTGTTGGGGGTTATTAGGGGTTTGTTAAGGGATGATTCCTGGGTGATTCAGGGGGGATGAATGGTTAATATCCGATGGTTTATGATGGTTCATTGAGGGGTTTATAAGGATTGATGAGGTAACCTGCCAACTACTCACTAACCAACCATCCAACCAAGAAACCAATAGAATGCTTATCTGCAACTGATAGTGTGATGTAAACTGATCATCATCGCCACAGTATACTTACCTCAGCTGAACCTTTCATACAATGATTCTCTACCTCGAGAGTAGGTGCTGAGGATCATCATCTGCTGTAAAATTAAGATGTTGCAATAAAGCTGTTGACCAACCGGAGTGGAGAATTAGATTCTGGAGACGTAATGGAGCTCACCCCACGCACAAGCTTTGGAAAGTTGGTGTCCTGTTGGAAACGCAACGGTTTGGGTTGGCTATACTTCATCTGTAAGTGTGCACAGCACACCTCTCGAAGATATGCTACCACTACTTGTATCTGCAGATGTACACCGATCTGCAATTCTTATACTGGTACTTTTGTCGCACCCAGTCTTGCGACGGTTGGTCAGTTGCAGAAGTGATGGAATTCCAAAAAAAGACCAACAACCAACTTCATTTTTCCTCAAATTTGCTCGATGAAGGGAACCCATGGGAACCCCTTCCATTTCTGAGTCCAAACTGGCACTCCGAGACCCATCCACTCACAGCTGGTTGGATGGGTTCGTTGCGGCTGTTCACAAACAAGAGCCCTTGGCCGCTGCTTCGCTGGTCCAAGGCTTGAAACCTTGGCCCGCGATGCCAAGGAGGAACAGGACAGCAATCAGGTGGATGTATCTGAGAACGGTTGAAGTTGTGCTTGTCCAAACTGATTTGATACTCAGTTGCATCACTGGATTATGGTTTACATTGTTCACAATTATCCTGATAGAGATTTACAAATCGTTAAATCGGTAGTTGTGGTTTATGCCTTGATGAATGGTTGATGAGTCTAGTGGATAGTGGTTCAATGATGGTGGTGAATCGTGGTTATGGTGATGAATGGTTCTCAGTCTTTGCATCAATTCAGTCTCTGGAAACCAGTGATTTCCATCTTCAAAATGGCAGTGGGTCAAAACCCCGTACCCCTGGTTCCCCTATCATCAACCATTGTTTTCCCTATAGTTTGTTGGCTATTATCCACCATTATTGGTTGGTTAACTGCTTGACCCATAGCCAAATGGATTGCGGCGGCCATTGTCGCAGCCAATGCGGCCAAACCAATCACGCAGGAAAGGCGGCTGATTTCGGACAAGATCGGCGGGGCTCTTGGAATGGGCGAGCTGTGTCATGGGCTAAGGCTTAGGAAGGCATGTTATGACACTGGTAACCAGATGTAACCAGGGTAACTCCGGTTGTCCCACTTTTCATGAGCTTGAACTCCCCGAAAGGATGACTGATGCGAGACCAGTGGGGTCCTGGCTGGCCCAGCTGATTGCTCCCTTAGAATCCAAGACTGACGAAGAGATTTGAATCAATCCTTGTTGACGGCCTTAGCTTGGATCCAAACATGAGGGTATTCCCAAATTCCGTGGATTTTGGTCCAAGTGGCCAACACCAAACCCTCAAACATTCCAAAAAAGAATAGTGTTTGTTGAGAAACCACAATGTTTCTATCATTTTCTTTTGGGTTACCATTTATTGACATCCGGATCTTTTGTGGTGGTTTAAACTATGGGGTTGGTTCCTAGCAACTTCAATCAGGGTGTAGAAACTATTCTGGGCATCAGAAACACCCATGAAGCTGCAATTTCTTATCGTGGGTGAGATCCCTGTATTGGGGTAGATTGGTTTTGATGGTAGTCGTTTATCACGGTTCATCACAGCTGTGATTATCTTCGTTCATCAGGATTGATTTATTTAGTTACTTTTTCTGTATTGTACGCCACATCTCCTCGTTTTGATAGCAGGGCCATTATTATTTGTACGGATTATACATTGTACACAAATCATTCATTATTGTAGCATAATCAGTACATTTAGTAGTCGGGCCGTATTTATAGCATCATGATTTGGTGGTTTCTCAAAATAGGGGTACCCCCAAATCATCCTATAGTAATCAAAATTATTAGTAATAAACCAACCATTTTTGGGGTACCCCTATTTTGAGAAACACCCATTTATGATTACAAGCAATGTATTTCATAATCACTGGCGTCCTTTGAGATGAACGCAGTTGGTTCATGACTGTTACCAAAGTTACCACCACCACAGAGGGGTACTCATCAGGGATCCTTAGGGTAGGTCAGTTCACGTTTGGGTAACTACCAGGCTAATGGTAGATGTAAATGAACTTCGCTGGGTTATAAACAAACTTATAATCATTATTATATAACATTATAAAGCCAATATTAAGCATAATTACCCATTATTAGCCACTATCAATTGTAGTTTTGTAGCTAACCATTATCAACCACTATATATAAACCAGAGTTAACTATAGATCACATTATATAGTTATCCAGTGTCAATCACTACTAACCACACTTAACCACTATTTACCAGAGTGAACTGTAGTTAAGCACAGTGAAGCATAGTCTTCTAACGTTACCACCACGACCCAGGCAGAGAGCTGCAGAGTCTGAGAGAAGAGCTGCAACGAAAAGATGCTATGGAGGAGGAGCGCTTGCGCCACCTGGCAGCAACTGACCAGCCATGGAATCAGCCAACCAGCCAGCCAACCGGCCAAGCAGCCAACCAAGCAGCCAACAGTTCATCAGCAGCAGGAATCTCGTAGGCCACACCATGGTGGTGAATGCATATGTGTGTAGATTTTTATGTATCATCAACCTCAGCATACACAAACATAAGCAACACCTTTGCAGGTTTTGTGCGGCCATGTCTAACCAGATTACATCTTTAGAGACTCTTTGTGCGCATACTTTGTTGGAACTTGCTGCAGACTGCTGCGTTTGTTTACCTTTTGATGGGGGACTTAATTGCCAATGAGAATGCTTCGAGGAAACCACACACGCATAATCACAATGGTCAAGTCATCACACCTTTTTCAATTCGGATTCGGAGTGGCACTGCTGTTGGCTGTTGGCTCTCCAGTCATCCAACCAGACATCAGTGGCTGAACTTCGCAGCGGGTGTTTCATACTGAACGGACTCGCACAAGCACTTGATCCATTAATGCTTGCCTGCATGGTTGGTCTTGGCTGTTTCATCCTTGGAGGATTCCAAGCCACAATATGAGCCATTGGTGGATCATGGTAGGGGAGAGGTTTCCCTTCATTGGACCACTTGTCCACCTTTTGACTATAAAAGCCGATTTACTTGACTGGTCTTGAGTCGCCAAATCGATGGCTTTTCTCATTGAAGCAGGGTTTTGTCGGGTGGGCTATGGCTGTATTCTCAGGCACTGATTCTCCCACCTTGCCAGCAGTGATGGATGGTTTGTCCCCTCTGAACCTGGCATGTTGGATTGACAACTCATCATTGATGGCCTATCAATAGGCCTCATGATGCTTTTATGAAGAGGCCAATGATGATAGATCATGATAATGCAACATTATCATCTGATATGATCGCTGACATGAATGACAATGAAGATAATGATAATGGAGAGTAGAGAACGGAATCATTCAATCATCCCTTCCTCGGTAGCCCTGAGGCCATTTGTATCGTGGGATTTTAGGGCCAGAGAAAGGTCCAGCACTCAGCGATCCGCCAGCTGTGGTGACCATGTTTTATCCATCTCGCAATGGTTGATAGTGGTTCGTCAATGCGAAATATGATAGTTCAATATATTTTGCGGGGATCATGATTTTACTGGGTCTTTGTGATGGCCCATATATAGCTGTAGCTGGTGAATCTGCCAGGTTCATTGATCCTCCTTAGGATCGTCCAAGATGACCCGTTAGGGTAAGACATTTTTTTGGGTTCAGTGAAACCACCAGAAACCACCCAGTTGGTTGGCTAATCAACTATACAGTACAAGAGGCACATTTTCATGCTTGGCAGACTATTATCCGACGAAGGTATTTGTGCAAAAGCCCAGCTCCACTACGTAGTATGTTGAAACCGCTATGCTTAGCGAAGTGCAACAGCAGATCTCACTTCCAAATTAGGGACGTGGTTTGATTCGCACTCTGCGTTGTGGTGTTGCATTGAATCGCGGGTATGCTAAACGTATATCGTTGTTCGACCGGTTTGTTTGATCCTAGTAAACAAAAGTAAGCGTACTGAGTCAGGTGTAGCACACCGAGTGAGTACCGCTTGGGACACACATGGTCAAACACCCTGGTAGGTTGATCCTTGTAGAATATGAGGATTCTGCATGTGAATCTTCACACCTGGGCGTAGATCATAGCAAATCCTACTGCTTACCACTGAGGCATTGTTGTGTTTTTGTGCCTCAATTATTCATGGTAGCTATTTCCGTGACTGTCCCTGACTATATCTTCCTTAGATTTGCAAGTAATCAATGCAACACAAGTCGGTTTATCCCAAAAATAGCTGATGGTTTTTAATGCTAGGTCTGTTGCCGTTGTCCTTAAATAATGCCTGCCAGCCTACTTCATTCTGAGCAACAAGTTTGCACGCCTCTAGCATTGTGTTGGCATGCCTTGCTCATTGCCAGTTATCTCTACATCAACCGATCCCCGTTCACAAACTTTTTTGAGATCATACAGAATCACATGATATCCACTGCTTAGTTTTTGATCCAAAATCATCCCAAGAAATCCAGTTTTTGAGATTATACAGAATCACATGATGACCTATTTGTTTTTTCCCCAGACCAACATCATCCAATGCGTGGGTCGGCAGCATCAGCCTTCACCTGAGGCCAAGCACCGTTCCTTTGCCGCGCTTAGGGTTTGTTTGACCTGTGACACCGCACATACTGCGGGAAGTTGCCTGTGGCAGACGGCAATGGCGACATTTTGTTGTGCAAGAAACGCGGAAGAGAAGACCATTTGGGTGTTTCTCAGAATAGGGGTAACCCCAGTCATCATCTAGTTTATTAGCCATTACTATAGCAACAAGCCAACCAGGTTTTAGTTGGTATATTCACTATTATTTTATATAATCCCCTTATTGACAACCATTATTAACCATTGTTTACCGCATTTTTCTAAACCAACCATTACTATTAACCATTATTATAAACCAACCAGTTCACTGAAAACTCGACGATTTTTCAAGCCATGAAACGCTGTAAACCAACGCCTCGAGCTGTCAAGCCCGGAACCCGATGCTCAGACGACGTGAAGTTCACCAGCGCGCAAGCCCTTGCATGGATGCACCAAACACAGCTACAGAGCTATCCATGGATTCGAACATCACGTATCTATATATTATATATATTATATATATTATATATATATAGAGATATACATATGATTAGACAAGCACATAAATAGATATGTATAACATATACATATGCATATAGATATTTTATATAAACTCTATGTCCACATCATAAAATGTTGCATCAGTATGTAACATGTATATGGATTCGATCTATCCCTTTCTTCATGGATCCCAGGTACTAGCAATGTCACGGGCCGAGGTTCTCTAGCGGCACGGCCTTGGTGGAGGATCTGAGGAGTTGCGTTTCAGATTCTCAGGTGGTGGAAGCGATGATTCTCAGTGTCTCCATTTCAGCAGATGAGTTGGAGACAAGGTGGGCCAACCACTTATAAGTTGGTTTATAGCTAACTTGACTAGGATTTTTGTGGATTTTTAGTCAGCTCGATCTGGAGCTGAAGTCAGCAGCAAACCTGTTGGTTACCCCGTTCCATTTCTGCACCACAGAAAGCAGTGACCATCAGGAGCAAACATACTCCGTTGATCTTCTCCGTCGCTTGGCAGCAGCACATTGTGGCCTGCTGAGTCGGTGGTCCTTTAGCAATGGTAGATGTTCAATCAGCACTTCACGAGGCTTTACCATCCATCATCAACCATGATCATTGTGAGTTTGATAGTTCGACATTTTTTCTGACGAGGTAGGGTTTTGGCCAACCAGCCATCCAAAATAAGATGCAAGGTCCTTTGGATTTGCTGCTTCAGAGGTTACTTGTCCTCTGGTCACTAGACCGCAAAAGACTTGCATGTGCATAGCTGCATATCTCACCAAAATGCTTACAGTTGTGAGTTTTCTATATCATAGTCGTATATCAGTATATCTGAAATATTTGCATATCTGTCCAGATAGTACCCTATACCCCAAAGTACTCCTAGTAACCCCTACTACGTTCACGTTCACGTTCACCTGGGGCACACTCTGTATCTGTCATATCTGTAGTATATATAAACCCATGGTTTTCGATATCTGCATATAGTTGTATATAATCCTATCAAAGTGGGAGGAATCATCGTTTCTCGCAGTTGCGTGGAGATCATAGGCACCGAATGATTCGCCATCCAAAGATCAACAACTGGGAACCCCCACTGAAATGGATTTTGTTAAATGGTTGCCTCAAAAATTGATGGGTTTCTCCCTTTGAAACATCAGCATTTTCTGGAAGTTGTGGTACCCCACGAATGGAACCCGTCATTTGGCCAAAGCCTGTGATGCTACTCACCACCCCAGTGAGGCCATGCTTCCGCAGAGGTTGATGATACGCCCACTTTGACCCCCTGGGAATCAGTGCCATCAAGGCAATGAAACCCTTCAGTGCTCAATCATTGACCCAGAAGATGACCCACGCTTTCGGTCCATCTTGGCTGGGTACAACTTCTTCCAAAAACCTTGCGTACCTCCTAAATATCCCAAGCTATGCAGCTCAAGTTGTCCCAGCTTTGGGGACCCGTCCTTGGTTTCTGAGACTCTTGTGATTGACCAAATCGGACTATTCACGACCACTGAGATTGAGCAACCGATAGGGACAGCTCAACCAGTTGAAAACTACCAGTTGGGTCCGGAACTGGGAGCAGCAACCCACCCAGGAAGCCAAACTGTTGAGCGACGACAATCCCGCAGATGGCAGCTTTGCTGGTGTGCTACGGGGGCTGCCCGGTCCAGGCCGGCTTGGGGGCTGTGGCTCCTGGCTTGTGGGTTTTCATCCCCGATGCATCCCTATGGCACTATGGTAATTCACTGCTTGACGAAGCTAGTGTGTTGTTGGGATCACAAATTTTTGTACTTGTGAATCAGAGCTTTAGATCTAGAGGAACATCGTTTGGGAATGTTGAGGCGTTTCCGAGGACTGCTGAAAAAGTGTGTGCAAGGAAAGACGATCCAAATATTTGGAATCAGAAGAGCAGGCAATGGGTACTTGAATAAGACCTTCTGATCATTGAAACGCTTGTGTAAATGAGGAGTCTATGTATATACACACACACACCGTAGCCATTGAGGTTCAAGATTGTTTTGGCTCCGCTTCCTTCAAGCAACACCTTCTGAGCTATGGGCTGCAACGGAAGCAAGGCAAAGGTGGAGGCTCCTACCATGGCGACAAAAGAATCCAAGGCAGAGACCGCAACTGAGGCAGAAACTACAGCACCTGAAAACTCGCCTGTTGCCGATGCTGCTGATATCACTCCACCCATTCAGATGGACGAGCCTTCTCCTGCATACTCGATGCTTTGCTGCGCAACGAGCCAGTGACAGGATGTGCTGCCAGTACAAAAGCCTGCGGAACTCCAGACTGCAAGAGTTCACTTCTGAGTTCCAGAGCTGCACTACGAGTGGAAGTGAAAGAGGCGTAGAGTCTTAGAGCCAAGCCATGTAAAGCCTTTGGCAAAGTTTTGCTTTTATTTTGCTCAAACTAGCACCACGAGATTTTGCGGAGAGTACAGGCTCCCAAAATCTACCCGCACAACTTCAATAATCTGCCCGGGCAGGGATTTCCTGGCATGAGGATGTCGGGATGCCTCGCAACGTCGTGGAAATCCAAATTCGCCGTCAAGGCGTTCAACGCGTGTTCCAACAAAAGAAAAAACCTTACATTATATATAGAGATCTCATGAGTTCACAGTGACCCGATCGTATTAGTGGGAGAGAGAGATTGCATCCGTACATGTCATAATCATATTATATTTATACCTCCGATTATCGTTTTTTCTACATACAGTTACTATACATCATATGTCTATACTGTAGTAATGCGTACAGGCTAGTCACGGTGTAACGTCATTGAATCTACAGGATATACTAGCATACAAGGAAACATGACAGATGTAGATATTGCCATGGCATGCCATGGCTACGTGCAACCTTTGCTATGCAAATGGCCATGGCGGCATTTGTTTCTGCAGGCGACGGCTTCTGCGTGTCTGTGCCAAAGAAGGCCGACGGCAGTGACAGGGGTATGGGATGTGTGACCAATTTCAGTAGTGACTGGTGGGCAGTTTTGATTGTGGTTTGGGTTAGTAAGTTGACAATTTAATGGTCAACTAAATGTCAACTAATGAAACCACCTAACCAAGCAATCATGAGCAATTCTACTTGGTTAGGTGGTTTGCAGTTTTAGTAATGGTTGGTTGACTGCTTCTTTGGTTCCTCGAATGCGCAGAGGGTTGGCCACTCCGCTGGCAGGTCAGCTGGGTGGTTTTTCACTGATCTGCCAATGTCGGGTACGATGACGAGGGCATACCATGGCATACCCATTTTGTTCCAATGAGAATGCTGCGAAAATTACCTGGTACAATTCCATTTATGTAAAATGTAGGTTTTAATCAACAATCAGATTGTTGAATTTGAGTCGTTTCTATTTCACAGATCATCCCAGCTTCGTCTAAGTCTTTTGCAGAACCAACTACTGTACTTTCACTGTGAACAAACAAATTCACATGCGAGAAAAGCCTTGAAAAGGTGGTGAACTGTTCCATCGACGGTATCCTACAGGAAGCACACCAAATTAAACATGAATGCGCATGGGGTTGTCCATAGCCATGGTGATGCCCCAAACCATTCACCAGCTGTGATCATCATTTTTATGGGGGAAACTAACCAGCCATAGGGGTACATCATTTATGGACTAACCCATATTAAGCAGAGATCCCTGGATAAGCTGCCAGCAATGTTACCGTGAACAGCTGGTGATATATCATCTATGGGTGATTTATTGATACATGTTGATTCTGATGCTTCAAAGTGCTGAACGCCACTGGTGTCTCACAAAAAGTCATGCCTCATGATACAGAGTTGGATGAGTGACTCAGCAACCAAGTGCCAACTGTCAGGTAGTTTGCTATAGAGTTCAACTGCCTTTATCCCCAAGTGAGCAAGCTATGACTAGCGATATTCCGAAACCTGTGAGTAGGTTGATTCTTACTGTAGGTTATCCATCGGTTGCCGGAGGTGCAAACTCATGATGTTACTTGGAAACCCATGAGTTTTTCCAAGCAAAGTTGTGTACCTACAGCTTTGATATGAACATCTCGACCTGAAGAGCATTCAATACTGCTGTTGCTTTTGTCATTGAAGCTGTTGTTGCCTATGAACCCCTGGTTTTGACCACTAGTTGGTGATTCTTGGTTATCAGTGCTGGTTGTTCTTACCTAATTCCTTGCCCTTCGTGGTGATTATTAATATTTCCGGTTGTTGTTGTTGTTGTTGTTGTCGTTGTTGTTCTCGTTGTTATTGTTGTTACTATCATTGTTGTGATTATTTCCTGTTGTTAATGCTATTGTTATTATTATTATTGTTATTATTGTTGTGATTATTCCTAATATCATCAATATCATCCTGCATTTTTAAGTGTGGGTCAGCATCTGCTTTTCTCACCACTGGCGGTACATCCTGAGCATTGGCCGTCCCAGGTCCGTCCGGTCCGAGAGCTGAGCAGAGGCGGACGCGACGCGGATGAGCCATGATAAGCGACTGGTTGGTGGTTTTGGGATTGGCATGATTATGATCAGCCATGTCATCCATGATAAGCCATGATAAGCCATATCATGGCTTACAGCCGCGTGATTGGATGCGATGCTTCGGTTCAACTGGGCACATGTTTTGGGCATGTTTTCCACCCGATCTGGGATAGCGTCGATCCAAGTACTCTAAATGGATGGTGTCTTTCTATGTAAATGTCCTTTTTTGTTGGACTTGGGTGTTTCCCATTGGAAGCATCCATGTTGCTTGATAGCTTCAAGAACGGGTTTAACCAACCAGAACGATATGTTATGTCATCCATATGAAGCTTCCATGGATGGTGGCAGCACATCGTGAACGGGTTCCACAGGAGCTCCAGAGGGCTCTTCTCACCGTGGCGCTGGCAGTGTGGGCCCCAGCAGCCTTCCATCGAACAAAACCCTGGGGTGCGATGAACATCTGCCCCGAGTGAGGAGGCTGTTTTCCGACAAGCATCACGTTTCCATTGGGATACAACCACTGTTGATGAACCGCCGCATGTTGCAATTGTTTGATCATTTCATGACGATAACCCTGCGTATTTCCCAAAATGAGATGACACTGACTGATGTGTTTTCCTTATGCAGCACGGCAACTATGATCCATTCGGTGTTAGATGTGGGGTTCTCTTGGAGAGTGGTAACTGAACCTGCTGTTGTGGTTGTATCAGTTTTCAAGTTTCCATTTTCAAAGAAGACAGAACTCCGCCCTCGCAATGCTTGAGGGACTCCTTGGTAAGAAACAAGCTGAAAGCACGGCCCCCCAAATACTTTAGGTCGATCTGTTTTTGTGCACCATATCAGATGGAACAAGGGCCCTTTGATATTTTGTCACGCTCTCTGTGAATGTGACATGGCGGATGGTGAGTAACCCATTGTAGAATTTGTTCATTGCTAGTTTTCATAGCCACATCCAATATAAGAACCAATCTGCCAGTCGTTTTGGAAGTCTGTTTTGTCGACGTGAGGCATTCTGAGTCATGCTGAAGCAATTGCTTTCTGTTTTGAAATGGTTTGGCAGGGCTTGATTGCCTTGACCAAATGACAACATATCATGCAATGCCTGGTCGCTTAGATATCGGTTCTAGATAGTAGACCATCATAAGATGCCTACTGTGACAAAAGTCTCAAACTCATGACATCACCAAGCATAAAGTGTTACAAGTCGCAAGCATGAAAATAAACACATATCAATACAGTGCTCAGCTACTGTGCCCACAATTGTCAACGCCACTGTGGCAGTGGCTTATGACCAACAGACCTGACCTGGGAATCCCAAAGCCACCCCCAAGTTCATCATTGATCAGAACCCACCAATGAGTTTGGGCGCAGCCATCAGTTACCTACTATAGATATATACTCAGATCCATTGGTCTCCATCCTCATGAACCGTCTTGGTATGGTGGTTTCTCAAAATAGGCCCCGCACATGATTTATTGGGTATTCAATTATACCCTACACATTTTTATACCCTACACATGGCAAATAGACTGGATGATTTGGGGGTCCCCTATGGCTGGAGAAACACTGGGGAAGGTCGAAGTAGCGAAGCAGACAAGCTTCTGAGAGCGCGGGCCCTGTTGGTGGTGGGGCCCACACTGTGAAAAGTGTGGAAGTCACCAGCTGTGGAGGTTGATGGGTGGAAATCATACAACAGGAATCAACCCGCAAATCAACATAAACCGGACATCCTAACAGCCTGACACTTCTGGCGTTGCTGGTTCAATATCTGTTGAATCATCTTGGTTTGTCCGCTGACTACTGTTGGCCTGTATGACTATTGAAGTTCTTTGCCATAGATCTTTGACACTGGTCCCCGGCTGGATGTCTCTAGTTTGCGCGGGTTGTAGCCCAGAAAATCTATCACCCTTCCGGCCCTTCCGTTGTAACTTATCAGCGTCCCCAATTGGTCAAATACCTTCAGAAGGGGTAAACCCCATTGTGGTATGTTTGCCAACCCCACAATTTAACACTGCAAAGCATCTTGTTCGAGGCACGCTCTTGTGGTCACCCTAATTCTGCTCACACAGATACCAGTTTTGGTCAAGTTCTGCCGCAGGTTCGAAAACACATCCGGTGGTTGAAAGGAACATTAGGAGTTGATCTATTGGAAGCTGCTGGCATTAGGACTTGATCATACTTGATCTATTTCTATTGGAAGCTGCTGGCACCCTTCCCAGGTGAACTTAGCTCGATTGGAGCGCTTGGAGCGCTTTGGCCTCTGAGTCCAGGTGAACCTGCCGTCGCAGCGCTGGTGCCACAAGGGTGTACCCAGCACGGGTGAAATCTACTGACTCAACTTGTTCACAGTTGGACTGAATCCTGAGGAACTCAATCACTTCTACGGCTTCCTTGTGTGTGTGTGTGTGCAACTTCATTGAGGCAACCATCATACGGGACCTATAGCGGACTGTTTCCAAACAGACTTGTAGTGGTAGAGATAGGTTCTCAAAATGGGAGGTTCTGAGGCTCAAATGGTCCAGCTCCAGCACTAGTGGCGCGTACCAACTTGATGAATGTCTTCCGCCAAACAAAAAGCCTCCATGCCCCTCCAAATGTTTTGGTTTGCCACCAAACCAAGGATTCTTGGGGTTTTTGATGTTCTTGACCCCTCAATCGCGGGTATTTTTTGGTTTTTAGTTGCCACAAAGCTCACCAACCAAAGGCCAACTTTGGGCAATGGACCCAGAACAGACCGGGACTGAACATGACTAAACCCCGAACGCTCAAGAATTATTTGATGACCCGATTTGATACATTTTTATACTGCAATAGTCGATTCTAATAGCATTTAGGATGTTTTCGTGGCAGAATCTCTATGGGTTCGTTGGTGATATTAGGCTGAGATGGTCAACCAATGCCAATCTTAGCCACGAGGTCCAGACTGCAACATACAAACTGATTGGGGGTTGATAGTATGTATATAATATATCCCTGCCTACTAAGTTTCGTGGTGGACACACCTCCAGGAACCTGGGCGTGAACCATACTCAACCTGTCTTAACGCCACCTTTAATGGGTTAACCACCCACCAGTGAAGCTACTGAAATCAATCCTTGACCAACCAATGTCTTCTTAAGATCCAATGACGCAAGGGCAAGCATCGCGCTGCTACAGCAATGTTTAGACCACAACTTTCGCTGGGGCCTGGATGACAAATGTCATCTAAGGTGCCCCGGTGCTGCTGTAACCCGAATGACTGCACTGTGATGCTCCCCAAAAAGAGGAGGAAACTGCACCGGGCTGGGGCTAGAAGCACTTGTATGGGAGTTTCTCAAAATAGGGAACCCAAAAAATGGCTGGTTAATTACTATAAATGACTGTCAATGGATGATTTGGGGGTACCCACAATTTGAGAGAGAAACCACTGTATGGCGGATGGTCAGTTGAGTCCGTTGGTTGAAGCTTGGTTGCCTGGTTGCTTGGTTATCTAAGGACAGCGGTTGTCATTTGTCGAGATTTCCCGACTGGCCGATCGGTGTGCGACATGTAGATCTATGATCTCTGTAGATCTATGTGGATCTATGTCGTTGATTGGCCCTCAGTGACAGCAACCACCTGGGGTCGCAGCGAGGGGGGCAAGGTCCATGGTCCACGATCGCCGCAGCGTGGCTCAAGAACGTTGCGGAACTATGGGGACCGGCCCAGCGCGTAGAGTTGGCGGCTGAGCTCGGTGTAGGGCCAAGTTAGCAGCATCATCGACTGATCAACTCCCTGTTCCACCAGGTTTCACCGTGTTTCACCTAGTTTTACAAGGAACATCTGGCATCTGGTGAAATGTGCAACGACCTTGAGATATCGGTAGTTCTCCTATGGATTGCTAAGCTGTGCACTGGTGTTTTCGTTTTCACGAGCCATCAGTGACTGCAGAACAGGAACTCGACAATTGCAAAGGGTGGACTTGATTTTTTTCATGAATGACGTATTTTAGCACTCGCTTCTTGTATAGATCAATGTCTACATCTATCTAGTTTGGAATATATAACTGAATCTATGTTTGAGTATATCTGAGTCTATAATCTATATCTATACTTATATCAATGTATCTGTGTCTATATCCATGTGTAGACGTATATCTATATCTTTGCATATCCATATCTACATCTGTATCTATTTGTCTATCTATCAATCTAGGTAGCTATCTTTACATGTATATATACGTATATGCAGTACATACATATGTCGAAGCATTCATGTATTATACATATTTGCCATGCCCACGCAGGAACACAGCATGACGCCTGTTGTGAGTGTTGGTGACCTTGCAGGGCCAACTGCAGGAAGACATGGCTGACGTTTAGGGTGGAGGGTCCATGACAGGTGGAACCACATGCAATTTTGAACTGCCACAAAGCATCACATAGGGACAAAAATTGCTCAAAAAACAGTCCGAAGATGTCCAAAGACCGTGTCCTTCCAGTCCTTCTGAGTTCAGTCGTGGATGAAAAAAAAAAAACGTTTGGACCCTGAGGCTGAGAGGTAGAGTCTGGGGCCCCAGATCGGCCCAGCGTCGCTGTGCCCGGGTGCCACTGGTGCTTTCCATTTAGGGAACGGGGTGGTGGTTTTATTTCCCGAGTAGTTATTGACAAATGGTTGGTTGACTTGCGCACATTTTTCATAGGGGTGGTTCAACCACCAACCAGAAAATTGTTCGAGGTCTGAATTCTGCCATGATGTCACCTCAAGATAAGGTTTTTCTACTAGAAACATCTTGAACTATGAAAACTTTGGGTTCGGATACGCTCACATACATACTCCCCCATTGAATTCTGAGTGATATCACTGGTACGACCCTTCATTCGGGGTTGCCTCTCAAGTGACTGGTTTCAGCCTCAAGGTTGACCGACTGATTCCTGGTCTGCTCCAAAGAGATGATGATTGTGCCCAAGAAACCAATCCATTTTCTTTGGTCAGCCGATGAAACCGGGGTTATCCCACAAGTCATCCAGGATCATACAACAATTTCTGAACTCAGCAAACTTTTGTGCTGTATGATTATACCATATTATACCTATATCCAGCAGTGGTTGATCATCCCTAGTTATCCCCATACCATATTATACCTGTACCCAGCAGTGGTTGATCATCCCTAGTTATCCCTTGTTGATCCTTGTTGTATGATCATCCCAATACCCTGCAGTGATTAAGCGTCCCCAGTGATATCCAACAATCCTATCAGTCGCCGTTCGCGGGCTCCAGGCTCCAGGGATTCGCGCTCGCGGTCGTCAGATGGTCCCAGGAGCAGAGCGAGCACAGTTGCTTCATGGCGGCTCGCCATCCATGCATAGGGATAGTGCTTGGATCTGGTTGGTGGTTGTGGCTACTACTAGTGGTTAATACTAGTGGTTAATACTAGTGGTTAATGCAGTTGATGATTCTTTATTTTCAAGCATACTGGTTGGCGATGATCAAATTGATATAGTCCTGGGGAGGCAACTAACCGCCAATCGGCTATAAAGAAATGGAGAATCATGGGATAACAATAGTCAACAATGTATCTATGTTCTTTGTGAATAGCTCGTCAGCATCAACCAGCGATTGTCAAGTGTCAATGACTCAATACTTAGCATTGCTTAGCCATCAACATAGAGAACCATCCAGGAGATTCCTGAAGGACGTGACGTATAGGATATCCTCCTTGTTCAAGATTTAGGTTAGCTGCCAGCCTTGTTGATTGTTGAATGTGACGTTCTACTCCAGGATCGCTACCATGAACGACTCTGAAATTACGTGATTAAAATGACATATGGTTACTTTAGTCATTTATGCTTATTAACTTCCATTATACTATTAAACAAACATCTATCATCATCTAGTGGCTAAACAGGGATTGCAATCAGTGGAATACATGCTACTGGGGGAAGCAAGGGCCTTAAGGAGTGAAAAGAAGATTGATAGTGGCCCATGTGCGACTTCCATCCTGGCGGTTAAAATAAACTTATGCAGTACTACAGTATATGCAATTTTTAATGGTGAATGGTTGATTTGTAGAGGTTGGGAACCAACCATAAGCAAAAACTACAGGAGGTATGTCCACAGCTGCTGCTGGCCGAAGACTTATATGGCAACTCCCAACAAAAAGAGGTAAGTGAAGTGCCCATTCGGCTATTCGATTCATTGTCAGGGTGTGAACAGCTGAGGGTAAAGTAAGTATAGGATTTTGATCAATGACATGTTGGCTACGCCTTAGATTTTTGAGGTCTAAGTCTAAGCAATGAACGTATCCATTTTTGATCCACAAGGCTATAAGGAAGGTCCATAAGGCATATAACTGACCAGAACCGATTGGGCGTCATTGATACCGGTTGTATTCGCAACCACAACAGGATCATGTTCCGCAAGGAAACGCACTGGGCAACCCCATCCAAAGTAAAGGAGACCCGTCCGCACGGTCATTTCGAGACTTGTTGGGGCTTCAATTTGGTAACAAGCATTTGTCATCATAGTGTTTTGATGAATTTTAGTGCAACAGCTGACCAGCACCAGGACTGGTGGCATGAACAAATACGACGTTCTGGGAGTTGTGGGCGAGGGCGCCTATGGAGTAGTCTTGAAATGCAAGAACAAGGACCGGGGGAGGAGCTGGAACGGTCACCCATGTTGGGTACCAGAACCACACGAGCTGCGAAAGAAGACCGGGATGAAACTCACTGCTTCACTGTGAAGCCATGGGACTGGATGGCTGAACCAATCACCGATGACAGCTTCATATACTGTAGCTTAGTTTTGTTGTTGCCACGTCAAGTGGGTGAGCATATCACCGAATGGATACGCTCGGCTGACCAGTTTGGGTAGCTTGACCACTGCTTCCTTTCTGTGTTTCGTTCAACGGGACCCGAAGCAGCTATGACAAAGTTGGTATAGAGGGGAGCATGATGGGATCACCACAACCCAATTAAAACAAGTTGGTGTCACATGATATAGCAGGAAAAGCGACCCACAACAGGGCAGGGTATATGGGAGACTTGTTTGGTGCATCGATGATAGCTACCGTTTCATTCTCTTTGCGAGCAGTCTCATCCCTGCGTCCTGTCCACAGCTTGGTCAGGGCGTCGTGATGGGTTTGCACCAGAATCAACCAGGGTTGATTCAACTGGCTGTTTCTCAAGTCACAGGGGTACCCCTAAATCATCCAATCGTAATCAGTTATAGTCATAAACCAACCATTTTTGGGATACCCCTATTTTGAGAAACCACCAACTGGCCATTCTGGTCCCAAGTTTTTAAAGTTCTCAAGACCCACGAGGGGGTCTTGGAGTCGTTTGGTGAGGACACCAATGAAGTGGTGGCCATAAAAAAGCTTGCCACTCAGAATCGCAGGATGCTGTGCAGCCAAGCTTGTTAGAAACTCATGTTGTCGCTCTCATTTCCAAAGTCCTTCTGGATGTTGGCAGTGAGCCCCTCTTTCAAAGTGTGGATGGCAGAACCAATCATCAGCTCAACACTGTGGAACATCATAAGCGTGGGAGAATTCAGCCAACATAAGAACTTTCAGCCCCTTCTTGGTGCGACCAGACTTGATGAACTCACGCAGAAGCTGCAGTGTGCCCGATAGTGAAACTCATCGGAGGTATCCATGAGGTCAATATGGGCGGGTGTTTCTCAAATAAGGGGTACCCCTAAATCATCCTTTATTACCTATTTGTAGAAATAAACCAACCATTTTTTGGGGTTTCCTATGGCTTAAGAAACCATCATATGTCGCGGCTTGTGATTCGTTGGGAGGTGCCCCACCCAGTGAAACTGTGCGATACCGGGGGCTGCCGCATGGTGTCGCAGCCAGCGAGGTTCAAAGAGTCTGAGGAAGACGAAGTTGTCCGAAAGACCACCTTGAGGGAGGCCCCGCGCAGCGCAGCAGCGTGGATCGCCAGTGCTTTTTTGGTTGGTTGGGGCCACGCAGGGACCTCTGGGACTCGGAACTTGAGCGCTCTTGTCATGAGGTTGGTGCAGCTCAATCCACGCGTTTCAAACAACTTCAGCCATTGACCATTGCTAACTGATTCATCATGTAATCATGTTTAGTCACGATCAACCACTATCAAGCAACACTGACCATTGTTTGGAGTGCATAATGTTGGCTATGCTTGGTCACAACCAAGTTGCGCGAATCAAGCTGTTGTTCATTTGGTGGATTGTCACTATGAACGACCCCAATCTGAAGTGATTGGTGGTTTTTAACAAATGGGTTGGTTGATGAACTCATAGTTTCATAGGGCCATGGGCCATAAGGGACAATTATATGGGCCGTAGGGGATAATTCTGTTAAACCCAGCAACCAGTGAATTTGCAGAAGCAGTTGTAGAACCAGACCCGTTACTGTCATCACCGTAGGATCAACTTGCCATGAACCATTGTTTTCCCTATGATTTGGTTGGTCATTATAAGCCATTATTGATGGTTAATATTGACCCATAGCCATATGGTTTATAATGGTCTGAAGGCCACTCCAACCATCACCCAATCCTTGCTTGGAAGCCCGGTCCAGGGCACGTTTGCCAGGTGAAAATCCTCCGAATTATGCGGCACGAAAACATCGTGCAGCTCAAGGAGGCTGCGAATGGGGATGTTGGTATCTCAAAATACACCCAAAATGGAGATGGGTAATCATCCACTATGAATCATCTATTAAACCACCCAATTTTTGGGCTCCACTATGAGAAACCATCAGACGAATGGAGGTTTTTGGTGGCTGATCAGCAGAGGTTTTTTGCTGGTCGTCCAGCTGGGGCTCTTATCGGGCCTGCACCTATGGAGGTTGTCCTGGAGTACGGCCTCGCCAGGGCTGTCACCCTCAGAGCTGGTTCTCAAATGTCTCACTTCAGTAGCAGAAGGCTAGTTGTTGATCATGATGCTTTCCTGTATGTTGCCAACCAGTCTGGTTTTGACGTGAAGAATCTTTGTTTCCGACTTGCTCCATAGATTCGGGGGTTTCACAATTCGACGTTGTTCCATAGATTCGGGGATTTCACAATTCGAAGAACAGCCAGGAATTGCTTCTTTCATTTTTCTGATTTCCAAGCCATCCACCAATGGACTTGACTGCAAATTATGCTAATCATCGCTAAGCAGTTGTTAGCTGTCACTGTTGCGAGCAATCTGCCCGGACTTCTACGGAGTTCATGACAGCCGCTGCCAGGCCTTCCGAAGAAAAGGCAAACTTTATCTCGTCTTCGAATTCGTTGAAAAGAGCATGCTAGATATTCTGGAAGCCCATGCCTCAAAATGCCTCAAGCCGGACGGGAGTTCGTTCGGAACGGTCCAACACTTTTGGATATATTTTAGTATTTCTTCTCGTTCTATGCATCACGTATGGGGTGAAGAAGTAGATCATACTGACATCTCCTGCTGATGGGGTTTGCAACAATCCGACAGAAACAGGATTCCGCTTGGAACTGAATTCAAGCCATTCAAACATTTTGGTTTCCTTTCAATGCCAAGCAATGGTACATGATGGTCTATCAAATGGTTAATTCACGATTCATGATCAATCAATCATTCATTAGCCGTGAATTGAACCATGGTTAAGTGTTAATGAACCATTCGTTGACTATTTACCATCAATTAACTGTCAACTGACCATTAATTGACCACTAGTCAACCATCAATGCTTGGGCTTGTCAGCGAGGCCAACCCCAATGGCGTTGACACGGAGACGGTGCGAGTCCTAACGTGCCAACTGGCTAGGGACCTCAGCTGCGAGCTGCTGACAGGTGTGGGGAAGCGTCGTTGAATGGTTGGTTGGTGAGTTGGTGGATGATGGTGCTGAATTACCAAGGTTTGCTAGCGTTATCAGCTCAATATTGTTGTTTGTTCATGCGCAAAGATGGAGTTGGGGCCAAAATGCTCATGGAAGTCATTCAACGCTATCACATGTTGAAAGTATGCGCTCTTGTCACAGTTGGAACATGTTCACACTTGTTCACATGGCAATGTCCCAAAACAGACATGCGTTGTGATCTGGAAAAGGCATCCTTTAGGCTTGAGGCAGGTGCAGTTGCTATGTTCCTGAAAATTCCACATGCTCATGGAGAAACATCCTTTCTTATGGTAGATCGACAGCGACAAACCAAACATTTGTTGGTACATCATCAGATGGTTAGCCAGATGGTCGCTTATTCACAGCAGGTTCTCCCGTCATCAACCGTGATTAGCCAAGCAATATTACAAACCAATAACATCCAATAGCTAAGCAACAAGATATGCAGCGATCAATCATTAACAGCTGGATTGCCCATTGATGTGACACACTGGACACTCAATGATTGGATGGATGACATTGGGAACGCGTTGGCCTTTCAGCATTGCGAGCCCCCAGGGTGCAAGTGTCTCTAATCCCTTTCTCCTTGGGCACCTGTGAACTCCAAGGTTCCTTGAGTTTGATAGTTGAACATCTAAGACTAACCAGACAGTTCCGGGAGGCCAAAAACACAATGACCACTGGTGGCGTGTCTCTTTTGAAGTTTGTCAGTCGTTCAAGCCCTTGGCAAGTCAACCTGGATCCTGGAAGTGTAAAATACATGAATATACCCCTGTCCACAGGTACTCTGAATCAGCGGCAGTGGCGGGTTTTCCGCTTTGTCGGTTTTCCAAACCCGACTCATGCACATGTGGTCCAACCAGCAACCATGTGAGCTCCGAGTTGGCACCGAGGCTAGAGCCATTGAATATTGCCATCGCCACGACGTCGTGTGCCCAGCTAATGTCCTGTTACAGCTGTGACTCCTGGAGGTTGTAACTCACCAAGCGAAAACAAAAAGGTGCCTAAGGAGTTTGTACTGAATGAGTTGGTATATGTCGGTATCCAAAAAAATGGATGTGTCTTGGGGTGAACTACCAATCTTTAGAATTTTCCTGTTTGCGAGCCTCTTCTCGACTTGTCTCTGATGAAGGACCCACACACAGATGGAATAGCAATAGGTGTACGGGTATGCATACCTCCCTGAGAAGATTGGAGTGGCCACTTCCGGGGAGAAGGCACAAAAGCATTTGGTGCTAGAAATGTCCGCTCAATCACTATACATTGTGCTTCAACTACATCGTTATAAATCCATCGCAACCCTACCAAAAGTTAAGTGATCACCAGGCAGCATTCCAAGCTGCCAAAACTACAACAGTATAAACTTATATAAATTTGGGATGCAAAAAGCTGCAACACTTGGGCTGGCAACAAGCAATCCTGCCATGGCCAGCATCTCCTCCTGCTCTGCACCCCAAGCTGTGAGTTCATGATGCCTCGACCCGGACCCGCAACTGAGGTCATTCATCGTGATATCAAGCCAGAGAACCTGCTGAGTCCACACCTTGGCTGCCAGATGTTGCTGCTCCACTTTTTCTGTTTCTTCCTCTTCCAGTAGGTTGCAAGCTGATAAACTCAAGAAGGACGAGTAGAAATATGCATGTGGAGCATGGTACTTGACGATGCAGCGAAGGTCGAATCATAGAGCCGAGATCAATTCATTCATCCATCGGGTCATCCACAAAGCACCCAACATTTGCAATGCCTAGTTTTGTTGGCTTCATGATGCTTGAGTGTGCAATCTAGGCAGTCATCACCTTGTCTCATCCCACATGCAGTGTCAAACGGGCAAAACATTGGCAGTTGGACTTGCAAATGGAGCCTCAACCCAGAAGTGTCAGCCCTGGTTGGTTGCTGTCATTGCTTACTGATTAATTACTGTAGCCTTTGTTTGGTGAACGTGGAGGGTTTCTTGTAAGCAAAATAGGAACACCACCTATGAAGAGACCAGCGTATCCAGGGTAGCAGCTAGCAGTCCTGGTGCCCAGTCAATCCTGCCGACAACGCGCTACGCCTTTGCGATTTCGGTTTCGCTCGGACCATGAGTCGGGAACCCACAGGGGCAACGGTGAGGTGAATCAGGGGTTTGGGGTTTGATCGCTACTTGATTGGCAGATAGCAACATTTGGGACGTGAACGCAGGGTACTGAGCCCACTGAAAGGACATGGTTTCAGAGGTTGACCATGCTCTTTGGGGGCGGCGTTTTTAAATATTATTCCATCTTCCTGCTTGAGCCATTGAGCTCCAGTGTTCCCTTGAGCTTTGGATATTTTGGATATGCACTGCCATGCTATGACTTGCTGTCCCTCCTGTGAGACTCGAGGGTGGTGTCGGTTGATCAGTATGAATTTATGACCCCTCCACATGGGCCGAGGCTGCTATCAATGTTTCGTGCCAACGTTTACTGCTGGATTTGGACATCCAAGTCTCGCTTCTCCGGATATTTTTCATACGCTTGCGTAAGCAGCCTTCTGAAGCTCATCCCACATAGATCCGATCAGAGTTTATTGGGACATATTGGAACATTTTTTTGAGTGCCGTGTTCAGTTTCAGTGTACGCATGAAATGACTACAAATGGGAAACGTAGTCAAAGCCAGTCTTTGTTGATCGGAAGGAATGTGGCCTAACACCTCAGGAAGGTCCAAGCTGCATAATGTGGGAGTTTCTCAAAATTGGGAGCCCCCAAGTCATCCAATATCAATGTAATACTAAACCAACCATGTTTTGGGCCCCCCATTTTGAGAAACACACATATTCCGATTGCAGATCAGTGGACAAACATTTGGCTTGCTGGCTCACTTGATTCCTCCATCACTTGACCCTCCGGATACAATCCACCTGAAGGCGTCCCCACGCCTTCACACCAGGCCCCGTCGGCAATTTCTGTTGTTGCATGTGTTCGCTATATCTGAACTGGCAATGATGGTGTGCTCTGAAATTCGATGGCTTCCCAATACCAGCAATCTCCTGCTGGATGGGCGGGGAATCTCCTGCTGGAGACTTCGGGGATCATGACAACCCCAGTGCTCTGCTCAGGCGCAGACACGCCGCTAACAGCCTGCCACTGAGAGTGTGAGGATATGGACCAAGTGGAGCTCCACCTTTGGGGGTTCACGCAGGTAGCAGCAATAGTTATTGGGTATGGAGAAACCAATCTGACACCAGAAATGTTTGGGAGGGAAGGACATGTAACCGCACCAAGCTGCAACTCTTTGATTTTGCTCGGAGTTTTGTACACAATTTCCAGTGGGCGGCAGTTGAAAAACCCCGTGATCTGTGCGATTGGTTGCCAGGTTCGTGATTGGAAGCCCTGCTCCAAGGGTCGGCAAAAGTCATGAAAGAAGCAGTTCTCAGGGCTGCGAATAGTTGATACTCTCTAGGCTTCGCAAACTCAGCCAATTCGAGGTTAGCAAATACTATTGAAGCAACCTTTGGCAGGAAGGGACTCCTAAATTTTTTTTTGGTATCTTAAGGATCTTTTCGAACAGCCGATTCATATGTACATTCTCAGCAACCATATACCATACATATGCATTCGCACATTCATACGTATATACATCAACATTGACGCATACATCCGTACGGAAATTCATGCAGTCATTTAATCATTTACGGCCTACTCACTGTATATTGACACATACACTCATGTACCGTATAATTATACGCTCGTTCGAGCAGATACAACATGCATTTGTACATGCATTCCTTCAAAATTCATACATGCATATATAGATAGATGCACATCCAAAATTTATACACGCATACGTAAATCTATCCGCACGTGCATTTCGGCTTATACATATAGTATTCATATAACACATATTGCGACATCCATGCTTACAACAAAAATGCATAGACACAGACAGATACATCACAAACAGATGATGCTTCCGCAAACCTATTCAAACAAAGGTTCATGCGTACGTACATCCATGATCATCCATGCATCCCATGCTGACATGTGTGTGGCAAAATCGATGCAGCAAGTCCTGGCAGTGGGTCAAAACTCCGTACCCATGGTTCCCCTTCATTAACCATTGTTTTCCCTATCATTATTGGTGATTATCCCCCATTATTGGTTGGTTAACTGCTTGACCCATAGCCATATATAGCTGGTATATCCCCTATTATTGTTGGTTGTTATCCCCTATGAGTAACCATTAACCAGCTAGTTCAGCATTATTGGTTGGTCAATATTGACCCATAGCCCTATGAACAACGTGGACAGGTGTGACTTGCTTCACCCTGAGGACTACGTGGCTACACGATGGTATCGAGCGCCAGAGCTCCTGCTGGGTTCCACACACTACGGGAAGGACAGCCATGGTCGTTGGAATACCCGACATGGGTCGTTACCCAACATGGGTTCATGATGTCACAGCACTTGAAGGATCTAAAGATCAACATAGGGAGGGAACAAAACATGTGGAACTCGACCAAGCTGGGCGTGCCCTGTACCCCAGGACGTGGACGTTTGGGCCCTGGGATGTATCATGGGTTGGAAGCTCAGCGAGAACGATGTGAGTCAACGATGGAAGCGAGCAATTATGTAAACGTTTGTAAGAATTGCAAATGTCTGTAACATCGATCAATGTTGAGTTTACAGTTTTATCAATTATAAACTATGTATAAGCTGATCAACTATCATATATAGATATCATGATATCGTTCATTGACAACATGGATCACTATAAAACATCAATAATGGATCATTGTTCTGGCCTCAATACTACAAAACGAGTTGAGGTCCAATGATGATCCGCTATTGATGGTCCATGGTGGTCATTGATTATCCATACAATTATATACAACAAACCACAGAAACATCGGCAAAAATGATTAGCAGTGATACCAGATGGACAAGAGTCCAATTTGTTTGTTTCAAATGATCCCATTTCAATGTTGGAGGTGTTTGATCAACAAGGATCAGCAAGGAATACTGTAATAGGGATCATCGTGACCAGCTTTTTTATCAGGCAAAATGTGGAATTGAAGGATGAGAGCGGATTTCTTTGCTCAATGTCGTTTATTGCCCTACATGACAAACGATTCCCTTCGAATCAAACATGTATATTTGTATACGCATACACATAGATTTATTTAGCGTGCCAACTTTTGGTGGGCCTACACTTGGAAACAACCTAAGCACCTTGTGTCAACAAAATCCTGGCTGGAATGAGCAAGAAAGTTGGTGTTCGCGGGTTTTACCTCTGCGATGTTTGATTCCTTGAAAGCAAATAACCCGCCACAAGGATTTTATGGTGCGGATCACCTTCCGGTGATTCCTTAAAGCTGGTAGTGCAATCACCCGAAGGTGATCGTAGAATTGCAAGTTAGCATCATGGGGTTAGCGAATGTTAGCGACTGCACAGTCGAAAAACAACGAAGCCAAAACAACTATGCAGTTTCTTGTTGTTTTTGGACTGTATTCTGTACAATTTTTATAGTCGGAGAAAACCACATCCGGTCCTTTCGACGGGTTCTCGCTTTCTCAGCACTCTAGCGATTACTGAAAACGCCTCTTGGGGGACAACCTAGTTGCTGGTCAGAGACCAGGATACCACAATGCAAATGCTCCCAAATGAGCGAGCCATTGTTTTGGTGACAGGTCTGTGACGGTTTTCTTGGGTAATACAAGTAGAGGTTAACAAGAATCAGCCATGTTAGATTCCCATATTCGTAGTTCTTGTATATTCTGGGTGCTTCGATGTAATTGATACCAGTCCGTTCTTGTTCTTCGAGCAGATGTCCTTTCTGTAGAACAGCTGTTTGCAGAGATCATTACACTAACAACAGACAGTGAGAGACGGCATGCCCTTGAAATGTCAAACCCTGTTGTCGTCATGGTGCCGTTGGAGTCCTGGGTATTATTAGTGACTTGTGCTTTCGTTGTTCTCGTTTTTTTGGATGCTGCTGCCATAGCCTAGCTGGTTGATTTTCCCATTACATCCTGTTACCAGCATGATCACTTGGGGATGAGTGGGGTTCCATTTATTAACAAACCCATGGATAAGCTGCCGATGAACCCCATGGAAAGCCATGGAAATTATTGGAAACCCTGATGGAAACCCTGAACCCATGCTGTTGTTATCGTAGTTGTTCCTGTGTACCGGAGCGGTGGTTGCAGGTGAGCTCACGGATGGTCAGCCCCTCTTCGCCGGAGAGTCTGAGGCACCGCTTTCTGGGTCGGTGGTAGATGGTTGGTTGGTGATCACCCCAATGGATCACCCTTGAAGCATGTTGGAGGTCCACTAGGTGACTGCTTTGGACTATTGGATTGCTTCTTCTAGTTGGTGGTTTTGACGATTTGTTTTCAATATTCTAAAGATTTTCCCTCTATGTTAGTGGATGGTTGATTGACTCGCGCATATTTTTCATGACGGGGTGGTGCAACATGGTTCAACCACCAAGCAGGTGAAGGTTCTTGGCTTTGGAGGACAAAAAATCACTGGTGCAGCTTTGATCTTGTTTGTACTGTCCAGATTAATAAGATTGATTGGGATGATTTGGTTTTGATATTGGATATATATTCAAGGTTGATGGTTCATTGATTAATGCTAGTTACATCTTGTTACTGTATTCTGGTGGTCAACCTTCCGCTGGTGCTGGATGTGCAGAGGGTATAACTGGTTCATCATTCGCTGTGAGCCTAGCAGAAGGTCATCGAAGGTTTCCAACTGACCAGGACCCAACTGCCATTGGGGGTGGACCTTCCAAGCATTTCCAAACTATGAGGGTGCAATCGTGTACATATCGATGCCAAGACAATGCATAATCATATATGATTGATGATGCAAATATATGAAATGAAGCATCAGAAGCCACCTGTGAAACAATAGAAGAACAATGCACGATCCACATCTATGTTTACGTGTATATGCGTCAACAGAGGCAGGCATGCATCTTCATTTCGGCTTCGAAGTGGAAAGTCACCCTGCTAGTGGAGCTTGTTGCCCGGCCAAGGTCGATCAGCTCTTCGTCATCCAGAAGGCCCGGTTGAGGGCTTTGCAGGCTTGACATCCAGAAATGATCCCAATTTATGAATTTTGAGGGTTCCTTCTGTGGACAAAGAAATTTTGGATGGTCAAAGTTGGAAAATAGCCTGTCATGTTTGAGTCTTGTTAAATCCAGACGCATGGAAGTCCACGATGAAACGTAAGAGCGGTCAAAGCCAATGCGCTTTCCTTTCCAATTTTTTGGGTTAGAGTTTTGGTAGCTGGCACCTGTTGTTTTGAGTGCATTGTGATCGAGATCGGCAGATGAATTGCAGTGCATAGATGCCTCCAAGCCAGTATGGGTTGAGCAAGAAAAAATGAAGACATTGAGACTGAGATGTTTTGAGTTGGATGAGGCGCCTTTTTGCAAGTGAGCCTGCAGGTCTTGCTTACAATCAGGCACCAAATTGTAAGGCCATGACTTTCCAGGCATTGCAGATGTCTCTGTTCAATGGCTGATCCAATCCATGATGTGAACCACAACTCATTGCCAGTTTTGGCATCCATCTTCGGGTTGTTGATATTCCAGCGACATCCCTGGTATGGTTGGCGATTTTCCAGACTTCGGTTGAGGATATGTTCTCATGATTGGATCGTTCACTGAGGTGTTGGGGCCCTTGACTCCGGAGCACATGGAGATGTTCCTGAGAAATCCCCGATTTTTAGGTATTCAGGTGCTGCGCTTGGCACGGGGGTGGGGGCCTGGTGCTGGCGATCTTCAGTGCTGGTGGTCTATGACCAGGGTACCGGTTATGTACTTCGCTTGTCAGGTGGGTCATGTGCCACAAGGAGGGTACTACGTTGCAAAACCACTATACATGTTACAGATATGTACATATATACATATATGATTATATGATTATATAATATATAGATCTTGAATGCCTCTAAAGAAATGCGCACCAACTGCGTGGTTTCTGCAATGTTTCTGTATGCGAATTTCGAGTGGTTGATGGATGCCGTGAGTGACCAGTTCTCGAGCGATCGGGGTACCCGCCACGGTACGGTTCCATCACAAAGCTGGATGGTGTTCTTGCCCAGGCTTCATGGTGACGCATTGATATCAGATTGGTTCTGGGTGGTGCAGACAGTTGATGGCAAGGATTTGCCAGAAATACCTTGCAAAGCTCCAACTGAGGATTGGAATTGACTTCTTGAGGATATACCCAGAGGATGCCACAGTGCCACAGCATACGATGGTTGAAGCCACCCTGCACACTGGGTAGCCAACCTCCCCACTAAGTACCAATATGAACGTTCTGTTCCTCAACTGGGGAGAAGTTTGTGATGCGTGGTGTTTTTCCCAGCTGAGGTTTACTCATGGACCAGCTCTGGTGGAATCCATCAGTTAAGAAGAAAGTGGTGGTGCATTCTCCAATTTCAGTGTGCCGAATAAAAGTTGGGCCAAAGTCGGTGTAACTTGCCATTCTCCACCCCAAATTTGGATATGCATCCCCACTTAGGAAGTGGATACTGGCCATGGTTTGAGGGGTTATACCCAACCTTATAAGGATACTTACTATGGTTATATCCCAGTTTCAACCCCAGCCATGGGGTCATAGCCCTGATCCTTGGCAGCCGTGCGCCGCTGCGTGCCCCCTGTGCAGTTTCCGGACGTGAGCCGACCAGAGACCCTGGAAAAGCGATACCTGCGACGGATGTTGAAAGCGCAGATGCAATTGCTGAAGGCGGATGGGATCCCAACATGGGTTCAGCTGGCAACCAACAGTTTCCACCATCCAAAACCATCCAAAACCATCAGCAACTCCAACAGTTTGAAGCAGTTTCATCAACAACTCCACCCATTTCCACCAATTTCCAGCAGTTCGAAGCAGTTTCATGAGCATTTCCAGCAGTTTCAACCGGTCTCCATCCTTCAACAACTCGCTTCATCGCCCAGGGAGTGCTGGTGATGGAGCCGCGCCGACGACTCAGCGCCCGGGAGATGCTTCGCATGTCTTGGTTCGAGGTGCGGTGCCGTGGCGCCCGGGTGCCAGAGATGAATGGATTCTGTAGCTATAAGAGATACACACATGTCTTTTATGATATAAGATATATAAGAGATACAAGATATATAAGATATATAGGATACATTTGTATGATTTTGTATGTATATATATATATATATACACAATTATATGTGCCGTATATATGTCTAAATAAACATGTTCGAAGATACACAGTGTAGCACTACAAAGGAAATCTATAGTTTGCTTTAAATCAAATATACTATATACATCATCATGATTATAGTAATGGTTTAGTGTAGTCATAGGCTATATTTAGGTGAGATGCATGATGATGTTTATGAACATGTATGATAGATATTTGTATCCACATGCATAAACACACGTACACATCTATATATAGATAATATGACATCATACGTGGTACATATGGTTATTTTGGTCCGATGGCATGTTTACATAGATATGTTATATCTATGGTACAAATATTACATGATGCAGATCTGACATGCATGTTATGTTGTATTCTACGTATACTGTAAGAGATCATCTGTTTTATGATAGTGCATGCAGAGTATGTCCGTGTTGGTACACATTAAGATATACACATATACATATGGATATGATACACACATGTACGATAATGTGTACATACATACCTCAAAACACATACACACAGCAAATGTATGTAGGTATGTGTTTGCGTCACACGTGCGGATGCATATTAGGTGACTATATCAGTTCCACACTTGCATGTGTATATGCGCAAGTGACACATATGTATTCGTGCAGATTGGTGTACGTTTCCAAATATGAATATGTTCGCGTCTGTCTATCTATGTATCAATTGTCGACAGCACACCATTCCTGTAGCTGTTGAGAAGAATGTTAGGTATTCATATTGTGCAGAATTGTGAAGAATCAGCAACTGTAGGATTCTCAACCCACCATATGAGACTGATGTCCACTCGCTCATGGAACCCTATCTAGGGCGCCGATGTGCATTGACACTCATGTACTTGTAGACAGGACGCGCGTTACAGATATCCATATGGGTATGTCCATCAACTGGAGACCCTCACACGCATCGATGATTGTTATTCTTTTTTTGAAATACTCGTAGGAAAAACAGCCACGTGCCCATCCATTTAGCACATGAAATCAACAATTAACGCGTGATTGCCGGAACCAAACAAGCAGAAATGTTGGACCATGACAGCCGGCAAAGAGTACTGAGTATCTCCAACCAAGGTCGAAACATGCCCAGACAGCAGTGCAACGAAGAAAGAAGGGGATGCCAAAACACTTGCGATGAATAGCTCTCCCACTGGTCATGCCGCGGTCTGTGCCTTTCCTGACAGAGTACTTGTGGCGGTGAAACTGCAGGACTTGTTCCATGTCACAATGAGGTCATCCACCGAACGGAAAGATACAAACCGTACTGGGGAGATCTAGGGTATCCAATCAGCCGCTTGCAGATATAGCTGGTTCTTTCCCATGATTTGTGTGCATCATCTAGGCGCAGCGTGTTCCACAAACCATCCCCTTATGAGGGGAAGCCGGGAAACCATGAATGGTACGATGTCCTTACCAGCAGATCCCACCTAATTTAGTGCTTCAGTCCCTCGGTGTTGGCACTTGTTGACACCACAATCGTCGGCGATCATCTAAAAAATGTTTCACAACGATCGTCATGGTTGAGAGTCAAAACAATGTTAAAATCTTAAGAGTGAACATAACACCAATCATTAGTTTGACCATTCAAACAGTTTACTGGTAACATTGTTATCACATTTGACCAGTTATCACATTTTCATGTTTGACCACTATCCACAAGATTGTTTCAAAGTGACACTTCAAAACACATATGAATCATTTATCACCATCCAAAACTGGTCATTATCAACAAACACCAACCAGATCCAACCAGAATATTTGGTCATTAACAACAAACATCAACCAGATCCAACCAGAGTATTCAACCATTCAAAGTGGTCATTCAAAGCTTCAAAACGTCTTCCAAGTGCCTCCAGTTTGGTCATTCCAACCGCGTGGAGATCACGGGCCGCGCCAGGGAATCAAGTTGCCCAGATCCTTGAGGCCACCGTCCCAAACTCACTCCAGAAGTATGAGGCGCGGGGAAGCGCTGAGCTGCCATGGGTGGTCACAATACGGTCACAACCCCCCCCCCCCGGGTGAGTGGTAGAAATCTCCCCAGCTGGGGCCAGAAAGTTTCACTGAAGTCTGATGATGCGCTTGGAACCCCGTCAATTCTCGGGGACAACTTTGGGGCACAGAGCTGGTCGCGGATCACTTTCCGGTGCGGGGAAATCTGGATCAACATTTCATGGATGAGTCTGTACAAAAACGGGGCTGCCAACAGGGACCAGCGACATCCACTGACCAAGATGTGTTCCCTGCTGAGGCCCAAGCACATTTGCTTCCAAAGTTTGATCCTTTGATAGTGCTGTGTCGACATGCAACGCATAAGAGGTCCCCCAACCATCCTGGGATCATCATCAATCGTGTAACCAGCGAGCTTGTGACATCGTTTACGGACAAACCCAATGTCTAAATCGGTCATGGTCTTGATGACACCATCCGCCAGGCCTGAGTCAAGTGGCTCCGCTCGAGTCCCAAATGCACGGCTTTGGGGCGGTACAGGGGGTACCGGTGGATTTCTATGTGCCATGTCTGCAGTCCCCGGTATATACCTTGCATGCACGGATGCACTGCGAAATCAACGAACTACTCCCGCAAGGCTTGGATGAAGAAATGGCCGTTCTAAATACATAAACAAAATGAACAAAGTCCACCTAGTGATATGGTAATATATATATACACATATAGATGCATTAATATGATAAGTATGTATATATAATTATGTATGTATATTGAATTATGATGAATTATGTTGATCATATCTATGTGTAGTAATATGCTTTACAGTAATATGGTAGTTTCTATATATTATGTTGAAGTATGTACTATACAAGTATTGTAGGGTTGTTGAACTGCTTAGTCAGTGCATGACTGCAAGCACTACGAGTTCTTCGACGCCCTGAGTTGGAAGTGACGGAACCCCTGTTGTTGTAGGTCGTTAAAGTGCCTTGTCTAATAGGGAGAATAGGCCCATCAAAGCCTTATCATACCCCAGCTGCTCCAGCTATAGTCATCCTCGCCGGAAAAAGAGATGGTCCATGGAAGAATTTCAGCTTTGATAGCCTTGATAGCTAGTTCTTCTTCTGTTTTCTACTAGGTTTTAACCCGGTCTCTCCCATAACTTCTTCAAGCCCCATTTTTGCCTTGGGTTCAGAACTGGGTCAACCTTCATGGCTTGGGCTTTCCAGAGTCATTACCCACGTCTAAGTCGGTTTCAAAGCCGCCGAATTATACAGTGATGAATGGTTGCAAGTTATGGACGGTTCGTGAGTTCTTACTGCAATGGTTATGGTTATAACCATGTGGGTGTTTCTCAAAATAGGGGTACTTCTAAATCATGCTTCATGAGCCATTTGTAGTCATAAACAAGCCAGTTTGAGGGTACCCCTACTTTCAGAAACCACCATGTGATAACTAGTTTAGATGGTTATAGCTGCTACTGGTGATATCTCTCTCTGCAACCGGTCCTTCACCTGCGGTTCACCACCTCAGCTCTGCAACTCAGGTGGCGACCCCACAGGCTGAACGCACCGCGGTGCGGCCTCCGCAGGCGGATGATCCACACATCTGGGGTGGGCCTGGGGGTGGGTCCGTTACTAGGGGTTGTCAGGCTCAGTTGTGAGGGTTTTGTGGAGCAAGAGGGTGGAGGTGGGGGGCAAACAGCGTAAACTAACTGGCGACCCTATGATAGTTGCGATCATGCGTGCCGGAAAATCTTGGAAAATCTTGGAAATTACACACCAAAAGCTGGAAGTTCAGTTGCAAACTCATGACTAATGACTCATGACATCTCATGACTGCAGAAATTCGACGATCCTTGTGTAAGACACCAGCTGAGCCAAGCTCGCCCCGGCTGCCAGACTGTGCCAATGATGCAGCAGACACCGGAGGCTGAGATTGGTTGGGCCATTGCAGGGGCTATGGATACTCTGCAGGCTTGAAGCATCTCACCAGAAAGAACCAATGGTTAACTATGTATGGGATACTAACCAACAATGTAAGGTATCCATCCTGGTATGAGCAATTTTGATAATCTTTTCAGTGGACAAAAAGCACCAACCGGAAAGTGATTCAAAGTAATAGCTTTGACCCTGCTACAGCCACAGCGAAGCCAGTGAACTCTGCCTTTCATTCAGCCCTGGCCCCAAATTGTCCGATTGGCCTTTTTCTTTACATTTGTGATTTTTCAAAATGTATCAACAAATGGTTGATAGGTTGACTAATATTAGCTTTTAATGGGGGCAGTTCAACCACCAGCAGGGTTTTTTCATGGTTAACCAGAAACCGCCAGTTTTATTCGTGGTTCAACCACAAACCAGAGAACCATTCTGATGGTTCTGATGCCTTCAACCACCGCCATGTTGACGCATGGCCAAGGCCTTGCCCCTTGACGCAGCAGGAAACCAAGCCACCAGGTAACACGTTGAAATGCTAGACTTGATCATGCTACAATCAGTGGTGGGGGTGGTGAAATTGGCTTGGTTTCCTTCTACACCATCTGGGGGGAGCTCTTTGTAGATATGAACTATGAATTAATCTCTATGAACTATCGACCCACCCTACACATTTGTAGATCATGCACTTTTCACTGGGGGGAACTGGGAACCACCGGTACCGATCTGTGTTCCCTCCCGCCAGCTGCTGGTGGGATTGACAGCTGGGAATGGTACCCCGCAGCGTGGTAAGAGCCCTAGAGATAGTGGTGGTCCGCGGGAGAGCCACTGGATCTTCTTGGTTGAGCATCCAGGCATGGAATTCTTCGTTGTTGGCGATGGTAATGGTGCCAAAGTTCTGGTTGATTCGGTTCATGGGGTCTTTCAATAAAACAAACAAAGCGCTTCTTCAAGCCAAAAGTGCTGGCCAGTCCTGTCTAAATTAAAAAGGTATAGCATCAAGACTCGACCACTTTCCACAACTAGAAACCATTCATTGATACAATCTACTGACCAGTAGTTATTTGCACTCAAAGAATCTAATAGACAATGCACTGTACCTCCCAGGGAAACAGCTTCCTAGGCAACCATCATGTGATGATTCCAGGTGATTTACTGTTCTTGTTGGCAATACAAGATTTATACGAAGATGTCGTCATATTTGTAATCGTCAAGATGATTTATACCAAGATAATTGCAAACCAAGATTTATACCAAGTTTTTATGTACATTCTCGTTGTAATTGTAAGCACAAGTTGCTTTCATACCAACAGCCAATGTCAGAATGCCGTTGACAGTGCAACCTGGACCACCCTTTGGCCAGGTGCAACCCGCAGCGATGCAGCCAGCAGCGATGCAACCAGCAGCAATGCAACCAGCAGCGATGCAACCTGCAGCGATGCAACCGGCATCAACGCCTTCGTGGCATTTCGAGCAGCAGGTGAACAGCATGGAGCCGCCCGGGAGCCTACAGAGCTGTGGCGAAATGCAGATGTGGACGGAAACATGCTCACAGCGTGTCTCATGATATCTTGCGATGGTGGTCTCACAACCACCACCACCACCACAACCACCACCACCAGCATCATCATCGTCATCATCATCATCATCATCATCATCATCATCATCATCATCATCATCATCACCATCTATCACCATCAGATTTCTTCGCATGGTCATTGTATTGGGGACACTAGTCAACAGTGTCAAGTGTCAAGCACCTTCCAGCAGTGTGGGGGTGCTCGTCATCCGCGATGATGAGAATCCCAATCAAGCAATGATTACCACTAAGCATCACCAATCATGTTTCACCAGTTATTTTTACAACGATCATCAAGCCTCGTCAGCAATCATCAGCAATCATCAGCCATCATCAACCATTGTTGTTGTTGTTGTTGTTGTTGTTGTTGTTGTTGTTGTTGTTGTTGTTGTTGTTGTGGTGGTCGTCGTCGTCGTCGTCGTCGTCGACCATTCACCATCTAATTAAGCCTCAAGTGGCCAATCTCACGAACCATGACCAACTCACCAGCTTAACCGATTTTCAAATTCGCCATTTTCAACTTACCACTGCGCCCAGGCAGACCGACGGCCCCGGCTTCCCGGCGCGCAGTGACGCGCGCGACGCGCACCAAGGGCGGGCGCCCAGAGAGGAGCGCAGCTCACAAGGCGAGGTCTGACAGTGGAGGGTTGACCAAGCTGGGAGCAATGATGACTAATGGAAGACTAATGGTTGATTATTTTGGGAACTCCATCATTAGGAGAAGCAACTGTTAGAAGATCCAGCAACTAATGGTCTGACAGTGGAGGGTTCACCGACAATGGGAGCAACTGTTTGGGAACTCCAAAGTTGGAGGTCACAGATTTCATTGTGAGGGAGCTAGGCTAGGAGCAGTATCTTGCCCTAGCAATACGGGGAAGCCGTTGTTGGATCTACCAGGAGTGGCCTAGCCAAATTGAGTTCGTGAAATGATTCGTAATGATGCTTGAGAGAAGGATAACGGTTGATGATTCATGGGCGGCGGTAGCATGTTTGACCATGCCATGTCTTGATGATCAGCTCACCCTTCCAGGCGGTGAATTTGTGGGTTGGCTTCGCTCCAATACCGTGGAGCAGCCACAGCAGTTTCAGCTGCTCGGTTGGCTCCAGGTCTCCCCGGGCCTCAAGCCCTGGGGGCTGCGGCAAGTACATACCTATTGCAGGTACACCCATTAATTGTAACTCTGGTAAACTAACATAGCAATGGAAAATCACCATGTTTTATAGAGAAACCCTGGGAAACCATTGATAATTGGTGGATTTTCCAATGCTATGTTAGTTTACCAGAGGGTACACCCAATAATGATCAGGAGGTATCATTCTTCCACATCGTACGTCTTCCTATCTGTCTCTTCATCCCGTCTCTCCAACAGTAAACTTCTCCCATTGAGCAGCAAGTGAATGTAGTGTACCTATGTGGTTGATGTTGCATGCACATGTATGCCATTGCAGGGGATTGTTGGTTGCCTACACGCTAATTACGGACGTTGTCGGCTATACCCGGTGTAGATAGCGGTTGTATGTCGTGGTTTTTTCACGAAAGCTAGCGTCAGCTAAGTGAAGTCGCTCTTGCTTTAACAAGTAATTGGCAAGGACAGGACCTCCAAAAGTCGCAAAGAATTGAATAATTCAATTATTGGTCCCCCCCTCGCCAATCTCAATTCCCCCCAGGGTCGTTGCATGTTGTGGTTCTCTTCAACAAAAATGAACGCATGCTTTATCGATGCATGTTTTTCAGTCAAGTCAGTTGCAATGCTAGCTATCGTCACCTACCCCTGGCCTCAAGTACCAAGCCTCTCTGTTTCTTATTGACAGGTTGAGGCAAACCCCCTGGCTGGTGAACCACACAATGATCACTGTCGCAATCAACTTCTCTTCATGATATCGAGCTAAGACTGGCGGTGTTTCCTAAGCTGGAGATACCCCCGAAATCCGCATGATTTGATCTTTGCCATTGATGTGACACCAGCGTGGCTTCACAAACATCTCTCCCTTTGTTTGCATTTGTTTGCCGGCTATTTTCTTCCCCTGGCACCTCCAAAAGATTGGAATCTGAAGACTCCTCACATTTCTCTAGGGAGAAAATGGTAGGTTCTCAAAATAGGGGTACCCTTAAATCATCCGGTTTATTGACCATTGCGGATAAAACACCAACCATCTAAGATGTACATCCGTTTTGAGAAACAACCCTGTAGTTGGTACATATGTATATACATATATATATATATATGTATATCTATTCCTATTGTCTAAACGTGAATGTTCTTGGAACGTTTTGTGTGAAGCAGTTGAGTTTCAAGAGTTGACTGTGTAACTTTAGGCGTAGTCAACGTTGCTGACACACAATAATCTATTCCTTATTACTACTATTAATCACCATGAATCACCATTGATTTTGAGACACCGTTTCGTGCAAATCTCTGGGAATCTGAGGGAGATCTTCCCGAACCGAGGCCCCACGCAACGCCAACGCACTATGAAGACATGCGCTTCTGTTCCTGGGCTCAATTTTCGCAGCAGCAGCTGACACCCAAAGCTTTACAAACACAGAAGTTGCTTGATCTGGTTGATGTTGTTTGATTTTCCCCCATATTTTTGGGATGGTTGAAATATCATCAACCAATTCATGTACTTCCGATGGTCCACCAACTATGAAGCGGGAAGGGTTCCCGGTTGCGGTGGGTAACGGTTACGATCAGCCAGCAATGTTACTAGGACTACCATACCTCGTGAGCAATGTTTTGCTGATACTCATTAGCTTCATCACATCGGCCACGGCTGCGCTGATGTCCTGTGTCAACCCGCGTGTCACCCTGGTCATGCGAAGCATGTGAACCACCATGTGAACCACCATGAGTTTCCGTCCAGGTCCAGGGCGGTTCATCACAATGGGTACAGAGTATTTGAAAAGTCGGAACAGCAGATGCACTCGTTCATGCATGCATAAATCCGTATGAAACTATACACCATCTGTACAGATTTACAATACAACACATACAAACACGCAGACACTGAATGTATCTACTGTATAGTATGCATTTGTATACAGTATCAATATTTGTTGCCAATCATGATCCGTGTGAATTCTGCGTACGTGATGTCTTTTTTTCAGAGAAGATGATGAAGATCACGTCAACAGACACTATGTTGTATAGATGCAATGTTATGAATGTATGCTGCTTTACATATGCATTTTGATGTATGTAATTTGTGTATAATTACATATCAGGATAGATGATGCATGAATTCCATTTTACATTATTATACTGCAGGAAATGTTCGAGATATTGCATGTACGACAATTTTATCACACAGGCAGTAGTATCATTCTAGGTCGCCATATACATAGTATGATTATATATGATTATAGTATAGGATGTTACCTTGCTTGGATGATTGAATGATGTTGTTTTGCATTAGATCATATTGTACAATCACTTGTGTTACATTGCTGCTCATTAAAATGTCACAAGGTGTAACACCGTGTTATACTCTTCAGCCATTGCTCCGGGTTCAAAACGCATGGCATGGAAAGTGGACTTGTGGCATCTATAGTATATATTGTGGGTAAGAATACAGCAAGATCCCTCGCAATAGCCTAGTAGATAACATAAGTCAATTTGTGCCATCAATCAATGCCAATCAATATCAAACCAGCATGTATGATAATGTCTTTCTGCTGTTGTTTTGTCTAACATATTACGATGTTATTTGCCGTTTGGGACGATACACCGTATGTGTATTGACTTGCTGTGTATATTCATAAGTAAAGATTTTTTCTGTCTGTGCATTAAGTGGATAATGCTGGATATGCACCCTATCCATCCATCCATCCATCCATCCATCCATCCATCCATCCATCCATCCATCCATTTGTGTTGGACTTGAGTTGGAGATCTCTACAGAGAAGGTACCTATCGCTGCCAGCACTTCTCAGGCGGCGACGAAGCTCGTGGAGATGTGCGCATGGTGGTTGTCTCAGTGGATGGGTCCATGGTTCGGTTCTACAAGGGACCGGGGCCCCTACGGTGGAGCTAGCTTGGTAGCCAGGGCTGGCGAATGACCAGATCACCTATGGTCACCTGGTTTTAGCCCTAGTGGTAAGTTGGGGGTCATAGGCAGTGTGACTACCAGTTGAACGGTAGAACCAGCTCGTTGAATGCTGACACCACCGCCTTCCTAGGGACCTGGGCCTACCTTACACCGCGGGGCTGGCGATGTGGAAGCGCCGCGCAGTGCGGTGGGTCGAAATCTCAGCGTTTGGTTGATGTTGGTGGCCGAACAGTGGCTAATGCGGATATATGGGGATATGAAGTGATAAGTCTATGTGTATATTGTACTATTGTACTATGTATGTATGTATACATTTAAAGCATTAGTATTTTATTTTATCTTCACGTGTTGATATATATATATATATTTAAATAGATGTATACAAATATATTTCTGTTACATGTACATCTATCGTAATTATGGACCATGGACATATATGTATATAATATACATGCATATGTATGTATTGTTTTATGGGTAGACATATATTCGTGATTAGGGTGTATACAGATAGATATCAGCCGTGATTCGGAGCCGTACCCTCAAATTGCTTTGGACAACTTGTTTTATTTTTTTGGGGACACGTTTGTTTTGGATGTACCATCTAGGGACAAGGTGAGCCTCTGCAGAAGTCCAGCTGGCCACTCTTTGCGCCGGTGAGCTCGGCTCCAGCTGTGTGGTTGTTCCTCCAATGGCGATCAGTGGCGGTGAGCTGGTGCATCTTAATGTGCTATGCCTGAATGGTGAAGGAATGACGTTGGCGCTCAGCAGTCTGTGTTTGGGTCGTGAAGTACATGAGATGGTTTTCAACCAACTTCCGGCAAAGAAAGGCGCACGCGTCAGGCTGCATCACTTTGATTCGCCGTTGATGCTCAATCAAACCTTGGAACAGCAAGGGATAGTGGGGAAGGCTGCAACTCTATCCTGCACCTTCGTTCCGACCGATTTGTACACTGCGTGGCGGTGTCTCGAAGGCCTCTCGGTCTGGCCAGAAGATCTCGTATTGGAAGGGTTGACAGAGGTTTGGTATGATCCCGGTCGCCAAGGTTTGGAGAAGGTCATCTGGCCAAGCACTCTTCGAATGCTTGAGTTTGATCGCGGCTTCAACCGCAGTCTAGAACGAGCAGCTTTGCCAAGGGGTCTGCGAACTTTGAAGTTGGGGCATGATTTCAACCACAGCCTTGAGCTAGTGACATTTCCAAGCTCTCTTAAAACTTTGGTCTTAAGTACAAATTTCAATCAGAGCCTTGAGAGAGTGAACTTACCAAGTGGTCTTCGGAACTTGAGATTCGGCAAGTTATTCAATCAAAGTCTGGAAAAAGTGAGCTTGCCTAGCAGTCTTCAGACCTTGACCTTCGGCAAGTCTTTCAACCGGAGCCTGGACGGAGTAACATTGCCGATTGGACTTGAGAAATTGACGTTCGGCAAGCTGTTCAACCAAAGTTTGGAACAAATGATCTTGCCCAGCGGTCTTCTCAGCTTGGCATTTGGAAAGTTGTTCAACCAGAGCTTGGAACAAGTGGCCCTGCCAAGCAGTCTTCAAAGCTTGACATTTGGCACATTGTTTAAGCAGAGCCTGGAACGAGTCACATTGCCAAGTGGCCTTAAAGTCCTGATGTTGGGAAACCACCGCGGTGTGGTACGATCAGTGCTGCCAGTTTTACCAAGTACTTTGCAGAACTTGACACTCGGGGATTTGTTCAATCAAAGTTTGGAAAGGGTGATCTTGCCAGAAGGCCTTCAGAACTTGACATTCGGGAATTCGTTCAATCAGAGTCTGGAAGCAGTGGCTTTGCCAAATCGTCTCCAGAGCTTGACACTTGGTGAGAGTTTTGACCAGAACCTTGAAAGAGTGACCCTTCCAAGCAGTCTTCAGAGTTTGTCACTGCGACAGTCCAATTGCAGAATGGAGCAGATCACATTGCCAGCCAGCCTCCAATGCTTGACGTTTGGTCACTTGTTCAACCAGAGCCTGGAACGAGTGATATTTCCGAGAGATCTTAAGAGCTTGACGTTGGGCAACTCCTTCAACCAGGGCTTGGAAGGAGTGGCTTTGCCAGATGGCCTTCAGAGCCTGACATTCGGCAACTCGTTCAACCAGAGCCTCGAAGAATTGATCTTGCCAAAGGGTCTTCAGAGCTTGAGATTTGGTCACTTGTTCAATCAGGGTTTGGAAGGAGTGGCTCTGCCAAGCGGTCTTCTGAACTTGACATTTGGCAACTTGTTCAACCAGAGTTTGGATGGAGTGGTCTTGCCAAGTGGTCTTTTTCAAATAAGATTTGGTGATCACTTTGACCGGAGCCTCGAACGGGTGATCTTACCAAGTGGTCTCGCGTTCTTGTGGTTTGGTGCAAGGTTCAACCGGAGCCTGGAACGAGTGACTTTGCCAAGCAACCTTGTCGGTTTGTTGTTTGGTGCTTGCTTCAACCAGCGCCTGGAAAGAGCGACTTTGCCAGCTGGCCTTAAACTCCTGTACTTGGGTAGTGGTTTCACTCAGAGCTTGGAGCAAGTGACCTGGCCCAGGGATCTTGAATACTTTGGCTCGAATTCGACGATGTTCACCACTACACTCTTCTGATTCGTACAATCGAGTGACATAGACTTTCATCTGGGGGGGAACAAAATGCGCTCTAGCATGCTGGCAGGCTGCCCGGAAGATGACGTCATCCTCCAATGAACTCACGACCATGGGTCAAAAACGTGTAATGACCAATAGTATATAAACATAACAATTACCTAACAGGCTGGGATGTTCATCGATAGTCACCTGTAGCCAGTTCATGCCAATTCATGCCAACTCATGTCAATTCAAATGATCTTTCTTTCGGCAAGATCTATGTTGACTAGCACCTCCTGCGGTCAATTGGTTTGTTTCATATTCTAGCATCATATGCATATTTCACCGAACATACCGTAGCCGACCGTTTTCGAACAGCACAAACCATGGGTAAGCATGAAAAACAGTGCTGAACCAATGTGAACCCAGCAGCAATAATTTACAAACGTCCTCATGTTCTAACTTCACTGGTAGTAGGCACGTGGCTTGGCATTAAGGATGATTCACCATACTCAATAGATTTTTGGTGATTTCCCAAGATAGAAGTATCCCAAGAAAGGTTGGTTTATTGTTGTCAATGGGTAGAAAAGGATGATCTTGGGAGCCCCCAAATCGTGTATTGATCATGAAATGGTCCGCCATTCTTCGAAGATGTGCAATGATGAAGCATCATGAAACCCTGTTGAGCTGGATGACCAGATCTGATGAGTTTTGACCAGGGTCGGAATGATCCACAGGTTTTTTGATGGCGGGAATTGCATCGCAAATGGCTGTCCGTCAAGCTTCTGACACCCTCGATTTGGTTGATTCATGTTGTTTAGCATTCGAGTGGTCCCTAGCAATCTTCGACACATACCCAAATCAATTTGCCAGTGGCTCCCGGCATTCTGTACTTTCCATCTAGGCTTGGCAAGACTTCAGTCATGTGAAATTCCTCAAATGTCTTTTTGAAATCATTTGTTTTTTTCAGGGACCCGCCTATTTGGGTTTGCCATTTGCCATTTGGTAGTCATCCATTGTAGACACCCAAAGTCTATACAGGCCGCTATGGAACATGATGCATGATCCCTTTGGGAAAATCTGAATGGGGTACTTCTCGTATCTTCTCAACAAACAAAACGTGGAGGAGTGGAGGAGGCTGAAGAGTGTTGAGCACAAAATTCAGCTTGAAGACCAAATTCAATCACGTGCTGTGTGAAAATGCAAGAAAAGAAAAACCAATAAATATCCAACAGCCTTCTGGATTTCAGGGTTCCGAAACTACTCGGGTCGAAGGCTGTTTAATGCCAATATATGCCAATGCAAAATGGCATTCTCATCCAGAAACAACGTACAAGTGTGGGCGGTCAGTGTGCTATGCCAAGCCTCATGGCCATATATTACCTGATAAGCGTAGCTTCATATGGTGATCCAGTTTCCAAAGTGATAAATCTATGAAATGTCTTTTGACTCATTGATTCCTCAAGTGATAATTCTTCGATGGTTTCATGGATCTTTTCC
>VSDK01025189.1:283732-303597 GCA_009767595.1 Symbiodinium kawagutii
CTGTGGATGTTGGTACCCTATCCCCCAACAGTACGGGTTGTTAGGGGTTTTTGCTGTGAGGTCTTCCCTTCGCACCCTTCACACCCTGCCTGAGTCTTGCCTTGTGCAGTTGTGTGTTTCACCAACGCCAAGCAGCCTTGGGCTCAGCAATTTTGTTTAGGTTTTTAGCTTCCACCATGGCACACGCCTCGCGGATTGATGTGTTCCAGGAGGACAGAGGTCTGAGTACCTGCCTCGCTGCGGCCAACATCCTCGAGGAGTGGGCCAAACCTTTTGTGAAGCACCACAAGATCGAGACCCTCGAGGACTTTGTGTACCTGGTCCCCCAGGAGAACTGGGAAAAGCAGTTGGAGGCCTTGGTTCAAGCAGTGTCTGCTGTCAAGGACCGCCCTGTGGTCTTGGCTCGATTCAAGGCGGCGTATGAAAGTGGCCTCCAAGCTGTGCGTCAAGCCAGCTTGGCCCCAGCCAAGTCGTCGTCCGAAGCCTTGGACGAGCTCTTGCCGGACTCCACCATGGGCACGGTCAACCGTGACTTCTTGGCGAAGTATGGCATCACCTTGGATGCCAGCCTGGAGCCCTGTGACACCTTGCGAGCCAGGGTCTACAGAGAGTTCCGCAAGAAGACCATGACGGTCATAGAAGCTCGCCGTGTGAAGAGCATTCTCTCTCAAGCTGGTCCCAAAGCCCAGGCCAGTGTGGACCTCCCGGGTGGCCTGAAGTTGGAGTTCGACAAGGATTCTCCTGTGGACATCAGCTCAGCTGTCCAGTACTACTGGGCCCTGCGTATCTTGGCCTACGCATGGGCCTGGGCTGGCAACTATGACGTGGAGGACCCCGATGGCCAGAAGCGCACGTTCATTTCTTTGTCCCAGGCTCAGTCCTATGCCGACGATGCCCTCAGGTTCACCATGGAGTTTGGAGGTGGTAGCCTCCTATGGCTGACCAAGAACGAGCTCTTCACCCGCGGCAAGATGGCCAGTGGCCTTCGCAGAGGGTGGAGTGCGGGGTATGCCTTGAAGGATGCGCTCCACGAAGCACACCTGGAATGGCGTTCGCCTGTGGTGCAACCCATTCCGGAGCATCCCAAGCTCACACGTCCTGCGGAACCAGCTGAAGGGCCTCGAGATGCAAAGAGAGCTCGTCAAGTAAAGACCGATAAATGGCAAACGGTCTCTATGGTTAAAGGTGGCAAGAGATTGTGCAAGAAGTACAATGATGCACGAGGATGCTCCGGATGTGATGACATCCATGGTTGTGATGTGAAGCTCCCCAATGGCAAGCCTTGCTTGAGCACCAAACACAACCGCCAATCCCATCCATCAGAGTGACAGGTGCGCCCCCTCTTGGAGGGGGCCACCGGCACCCCACCACCTGCACATCCTGCGGCTGTGAGTGGACTGGGTCCCTCACTCGTGCGGAGTGGTCGAGGTGTTGTTCCTCCGGTCCCCAAGCTGGATGTGCGTGAGGTCTTCCTGTCCAAGGTGGAGCCTTCAGCCCTCTCTGATGCCTTGTATGCTGCCAAGCCAGTAACTTGGCGTGGAAAAGGAGACCTCCTGCAATGCCCATGGGCTCCAGTTCTTCGAGGTTGCCTCTTGGTGATTGACTTGTGGAGTGGTGTGGGTGGCTTGCCCATTGCACTGTTGGCCATGGGCGCCACCTTCTACTGCCTAGCAGCAGAAGCTGATCCTCAGGCCCGACTTGTGTGTCAGACCACCATGCCCAACATCGTTCATGTCGAGGATGTGGCCCACGTTACCGCGAAAGATTTTGTTGCCCTCATCCACCGTCGCCGACCCCGTGCCATCCTGATTGGAGGGGGTTCACCTTGCCAAGGGAACTCTAGCCTCAATCGTGGCAGGCGGGGGTTGCAAGATCTGAGATCTTTGCAGCCCTGTGAACTGAAGCGCATCCGCGACGAGTTCGTGGCGCTCCCTGAGGCCCAAGGTATCCCGGTCATCGCCTTCCTGGAGAATGTTGCCAGCATGCCAGATGAAGTGCGAGCCGCTTACTCCGAGTGGCTTGGAGCCCCCCCCATCCTCATCGATGCCGCCTCTTGTGGTTGGGTGCGCCGTCGTCGGTTTTACTGGCTTGTTGGTCCGACATGTGGAGTGTCTCCCATGTTGACAGCCCCAGCCAGTTGGCAATGGTGCACTTCCAGCTCTGTGGCAGAGCTGAAGTACTGCGGCTCCAAACCTCTTCCGGCCAAGATTTCATGGGAAGCAGGCTTCACACCTCTCTTCGACCCGAAAGAAGTGTTGAAGGGCAACTACCTCTTGGCTTTTCATCCCTTCACACGTGAATTCTTTCACCCAGAAGATCGGGTTGCCCAAGCCTCTTCAGCTGCAGCCAGCCGGTTCTATGAGGACTCGCGGAGGTTCCCACCTAGTGCCTATGAAGCTAACTCTTTGGTTTGGCGCCAAGAGTCGTGGCGGCAGCCTTCCCCAGCAGAGCGCTGTCAGTTGATGGGTCTCCCCCAAGCTGCTGTGTCCGCTGTGTCAGCACCGGGAGCACACAGGACCCAAGTCCAGAACAGCTTTGTGGGTAATGGTTTCCACATTCCTTCCATCGTGGCGCTGTTGGCCTTCCTGCCGCTTGTGTGGGCGTCTAAGCTACCCCCTCAGCTGTATGATTGGGACGAGACAGCCTTGCGAGCTCGCCTGCAGGGCACAGTGTGGGAACCTGGCAGGATTGATGCCCTGCCACATCTTATGGCCAGTGACACTCTTGCTCGTGGGCTGCGTGAAGTGTTTGGCTCCCTTGAGTTGACCGAGCCACTTTGGACTGATCTAGAACGGAGGCTGTCCCATTGTCAACTTAGGAAGTTGCAATACTATGTTGCTTGGCAACAACTTCGAGGGCATCCTTGTGATGTGTTGGGCCCCGTTCCTGTGACAGCCCAGGATCGCTCCATCATCTACGCAGGCCTCACTGGGCAACGGTATCCTTCCTCGTCATCACGTGGGTTGGATCACTTGCTGCCTCCTGGTCTGGGACCAGAGCAGCATATGGCCTCCTCCGCTGCGCTGCCTACTCCTTTCCAACCTCGCCCTTGGCCGGAACCTGACATTGAGTTCGTGTCCGAGGCGCTGGTGGTTTGGCAGCGATTCCTTGTGCCTGTGGCCCAGGAATTGCGCAAGGTGTTGCTCACCGTGGTCACGGCGTTGCAGCCACTCGAACTAGCCTTGGCACCAAAGAGGAGTTCTACAGCGCGCCAAGTTGCTTCAGGTAAGAGGCCGGGGTTCGCAGCAGCCCTGTCCCTCCTCTTGCGTTGGCCCGACTTGCAGCAACCCATGGACCTCCTCCACGGCTACAACATTGTGGGTGAGTTCCCTGTCAGTGGCGTGTTTCGCCCCGTTACCCCCAGCATACCTAGTTCCTTTGACTCTTGGTTGGGCGACGCTGCAGAAGAGGCTGTGTCCGCCATCCTGGCTAGCCCGCCCCCGAGGTTTGCAGCTGAGATTCTGGAAATCACCAAGGAGGAACAGGAGCGAGGGTTCTGCGGCTCTTTTCTGTCCAAGGCTGAAGTTGACGACCTGTATGGCGTGGGGTCCTGGAGACCCTTGGAAAGGTTCTTGATCAAACAAGCCGATGGCAAACTGCGGTGCATTGACAATGCTCGACGTACTGGCCACAACGCTCGCACCACCATGTTTGAGACCATCACGACGGTCAACATCGACTGCATTGCTACCTTTGGCCGTATGGTTTGTGATGAGCTGGGCCTCACACAACCGCAGCCAGATGTCCACCCTTGGCTCGACATGCGTGTTGGTACCGACGACCTGCCCGATGCTTATCGAGGACTCCCTGTAGCCGAATCTCAGTTGAAATTCAGTTTGGTGGCCATCTACGTCCCTGACGCCGGCTGGAGGTTTTGCCCTCTTTACGGGTTGGCCTACGGACTCGAAAGCGCGGTGGTGAATTTCAACCGCTTTCCCCAGCTGGGTGTGGCAATCGCCCGCAGGTGCTGCCTGTCATTTGCGGCCAGTTACTTTGACGACCAACTAGCGGTTGAGTTTGTGCGCCTTGCTGATGTCTCGCAACTGGGTTTGCGGCTCAGCTTCAAATCTCTTGGAGCTCCGCCTCAACCTGCTAAAGCGTTTCAACCAGCCTACAACAGGCGCTACCTCGGCACCTCCATCCATGTTGGTGATTTCGCAGTTGATGGAGTCATTCGGTTCCAACCTAAGACCACCACCGTTGCCAAGGTCTTGGCCCATGTTGACCTGGCTCTGGCGACCCACGAGATGGACCGTGATACGGCAGGCAAACTTCGAGGAGATCTCAATTGGATGTTCAGTAATTGTGCTGGTCACGTTGGCCGCTTTGCCGGTCCAATTCTCACCGAACTTCAAGCTTCTCAGGTGGACAAGCTCTCCCAAGACCAGCTTCAATCTTTAGAAATTTTGCGCCATGTGGTTGCTATGGCGGAACCCAGGGACATTGTGGTCTGTGGCCCCCAAGCCCCTCTGGTTCGCATTTACTCCGATGCCTCTTTTGAAGATGGCCAACTTCGTCTCGGCTGGATCTGCTTCTTTCCTCACAGGTGTCCACTGGGTGGCACTTGTGTAGTCCCCCAGGAAGTCTTAGACTCCTGGCTTGACCGCAAGCAGCAAATCTACCCGGGTGAATCACTATGTGGACTCATCGTCCCATGGATTCACGGAGCTGAGCTGTGTGGATATGACCTCCTTTGGTTTTGCGACAATGAGGCCGCCACCAGCAGCTTAATCCGTGGCTCCAGTCGACAAGGCGATGTACATCTCCTTTCCCAGTTTAGCCGCTTGCTGTTGCATGGGTTGCGATGTCGAGTCTGGTTCGAATGGATCGACTCTGCCTCCAATCCTAGCGACGGCCTGTCGCGTGAGGGTCTTTTGGACCCCTGGACTGCTAAGCAGCCCTGGGAACTTTTTGAGTATCTTTTTCCAACTGAGCTGCTCCCAGGCACCTTCTTTAGCGCCCTCCGAGCTCACCTGGAGTTATCAGACAGTGGGTGATTTTTAAAAGACAGTGGGTTCAAGTGTTAAGTGTCTGTGACCTTAACAAGCTAACTTTGTGAGTTATATCCGTCGATACACTCCAAAGTTGAAAACCCATTGTTACATAGTAACAATGTTTAGTCTGATAACTCTCACTGTGTGTAGCACCAGGAGATAGAAGTGTGACCGTAGAGAGCACGTTGAAAAGATACCTGCTGCTGTGAGCTGACGTGTTTCTTACTTTACAGTGAAGTAGGTTGGTTGGGAAGGGGCTCACTGTAGTGTGAAACATGTTTAGGTCATGGAGCAGACTTTGATGCCATTTTGGCTCAAGTCTGCTCCTTGAAAAAGTTCTTCCCCACCCTCCCTACCCTGATCCTCTCTGCGAGGTGATGGGAGGAGGGTCTAAGTGTGGTTTCCCCACTTGTGACCTAGCGTAACCACTAACCCCCCGGTACGGTGTGCGGTTTAGTGTGGTTGGGTTCAAGTGTTAAGTGTCTGTGACCTTAACAAGCTAACTTTGTGAGTTATATCCGTCGATACACTCCAAAGTTGAAAACCCATTGTTACATAGTAACAATGTTTAGTCTGATAACTCTCACTGTGTGTAGCACCAGGAGATAGAAGTGTGACCGTAGAGAGCACGTTGAAAAGATACCTGCTGCTGTGAGCTGACGTGTTTCACTATGAAACCAACCTTACTTTAGGTCCTACAGACCTCCCATTCTACCTGGCACCCTCGCTGTCAGGAGGCGTCCATGCCGCGACAAGAAGAGGCTCCGGTGCACGAGTCCTACGGGCCCGGAATCCAAGCCCGGAACCCCCGCGCCATAGCAACTGGCATCGCGGCCGGGACACAGTGCCGCTGCAAGTGGAATCAATGATTTGAGTCATCTAATACTTGGTTGGAAAACACCAGCCGGATTTTGATCCCAAAACTTTCATCTTCTTTGACCACTCGAAATCTTGGAAACTGACGGTCAGCAGCGCAAGCGGCGAGTTTGGTGGTGTCAAATCCTTTGCGGCTATGGATCCAGCCTTTGAACAGTCTGTAGTGGTGTGCCTTATCCAGATTGATAGGGAAGATTGATGGTTAATAATTAATAAGTGGTTCCGGACGCTTGATACAGGATTTATGGTGGTCAATCACGGTTGATAGGGAAGCGTAGGGAATACCCAGGCCCATGCTTCAGACTCGGCTATAGGACCGTTTCTATTTCCATCTAGACGTGGGATCTAATTTGACCAGCAGAAAGCACCAAGGCAAAAGATGACATGAAGATATGGGGGTTTCTCAGAATAGAGAGCCGCCCAAATGACTGCTTTATTACTTCACATGGCTAATACTGGATGATTTAGGGCTACCTTATTTTGAGAAACCACCGTAAAACTTGAATCATCCTGCAAATTTGTTCTGATCTTTTCACGAGTCTTGAGACCATCAGAGTCACATTTTTTCTGGCTAATGGTTAGTCTGTTCCAAACCACCCAACCCAATCACCAACCCGTTTGTTTGCTGACAAAGACAACTTGCAGCGTGTGGCATGCGACATGCACCCCTACAACCATCTGCTTACTGTATGTACATCATCAAACCCTTCTATTTCACACTGGGATGTACAGGGAACCACATCCAATACGGGTTTGCTCGAAACCAAAGATGACGGTTGCATGCATTCCACAGAATATGTGCTTGTTTGTGTACGTCGACGATGTATATGCACGGACATATCTATGTGGTTGTTATGCAAAAGGTCCTTGTAAGCGTTTTATACAAAATAACCTTTCAAGTCAGGAACCAAGCCTCCGCTAAAGTTTTTTTCAGGGTTCGCTAAAGTAACTGTTTTTTTCGTGAAAGTTTCGCGAAGATGACTATATATGATCATTTGGCTTCATATGCAAATGATTCTGTGATTCAGCACCATCCCTGCAACTAGCAAGGCTGCAAATGCAGGAAATCAAAAAAACACTCTCTGTTCCCATCTGTTCCCTTCCTGCTGCCCGATCTAGCGGACACTGCCATCCCAAGCCCTTTCTGGTGGTTTCTTGCACAATGAGGGTTGAAACGCATCTGATTTGTTCTTGTGTGTTGCTTGCTTCATTCATTCTCCAAAACCGAAGGCTGTATTTGCTCGGTTTTGACAGTATCGTGATTACTCAAAAATTTTGCACGTTGTCGACGACAGCTCAAACAGAAATCTGCTTGTATGGGGATGGAATTCCAAAGCCTTTGAAAACATGAATCGATACTGTATATGTATATCGCCTATATCTATATATATATATACGTACTGTATGCATCTGCATGTACACGGTAGTCATTGCTTCAAAGTAGTCATAGACCGTCTATGTGCTTCGCTGATGGCTTTGATCCATAGCCACATCAGTTTCACACATTATGTTGGTGATTGTCCCCACAATGAACCAGTACAGTTGAATTAGAGCCAAACATTTATGACACAAATTGGAAAGATGTAATTTGGTGGTATTATGGAGATTTATGAGAAATGATCCCACCGTGATCCCACAATCTACTCCCATGCAAGAACCATTAATACCCTTTGGCAAACCTCAAAGTTTGAAATCATCAGCTTCACATAGTTTTAGATAAACCAAATTGTACATGCTAGTACACCTAAGATTTCCACCTGGTGATTGTTTGGAGGGCAACAATCTTTGCATATGAGCCAGGCCTAGACCCATGCCCGGGCCCAGTTCTTGGCACCGAGGCAACCTCCCTACGAGGAAGACAAAGGCCGGGTGTGGCACGGTTGTGCCCGGTAGTTCCCGCGACGGTTCCCGGGTTGGTTGATGAGGAAAGGAGCAGGAAACACGAGTGGGACATGTCAATGCTTGTGGTTTCCTATTGAATTGTCACAGGGCTTAGTTGAATATCGTGCAGTTGTTCGTTCGTGTGCTCAAATTCAGGGTAAGGGAGACAAAAGAAATTTTCATTTTGAGTGGGAAACCAATCGTCTGTTGGCTTTCAAAGCAGGAAGCGTACCTGCTCACATCAACTCTGGGAGTGGACTGGGAATCTCTCTTGGCAAGCCTTTCCGCCACAAATGGGTTCACACACTAGTCGACGTGGAAAAGTCATGAAAAGTCGTATAGTGATAGTTTTGCCATCTTGATTTGGTTGGTCATGCGAAGTTGCATGGTAATGGTTGAAATTATACGGCCCACGGTATGTTTTCCCGCTGATGCCCAATCTTCTCCCTCTCTTGATTATTCCACATTATTCATCATCTGGTTGGCGCTTTCAAACATTTTATATTTTCCCTTGGAGGGATTTAAACATTTATTATCATTCACTGTCATCAACTAATATTTTTCAGGTAAATCAGCCTATTTTTCACGCCGGGGTGGTTCAACCACCAACCAGTCATGGTTTCAGCCCTGCTGCTACAGCCACCTGCAAGGTGATGGCCGACGTTCGCGGCGGCGGCACCATGACGAGTGGAGTGGGGGAACGCCAGGCCAGGGATCGGTTGGGTTGCTTGGGTTGGTTGAGTTGGTTGGGTTGGTTCGTTGGTTATCTGAACCATTTTTGATGGAGGATTGCAATGGTGAATTATAGGTAATAAATGGTAATAATAACAATATATGATGAGCAACAATCATGATGAAGGTATAATAAGGTCGTCATGTTGTGGGGGGAAACAGCTCAAGCTACACTCAGGACTCAAATGGTTAGCGAATTGCATCCAGATATGCCTCATTATGCTTGAAACGGAGACAGGATTGCAGCATTTTTCTCCCTGTGACACGACTTGTGTTCTTCAAAGTTTTGGAAGCATCTTCACATGTTGGCTTCATAAAACAAACGCAGCTCCAACACCTCTCATCCGAATGAAGAGGCGCAACGTGCGACTTTTTGAGAAGCCGAGGGCATCGATCCATCAAACAAAGTTATACTTATTTCTTTGAAGGCGACCCCCAACTGTTGATTGCCAGGGCCACCCTAGTGCAACTTTGATGAAGGCGACAATTCTGATCTCAGTTCCACCATGGAAGAAATGTCGTTGTTACCCTATAGCCTCTATTATCAACCATGACTAGTGATTATAACCCCTATAAAACCACCAGCTGTTACATGCCCTGCATCGATGTTTGGTGCCTCGCCCCTAGGTCCAGAAAGCCGTGCCGTGCCCAGTGCTGAAGCACGAGGCGACGTGCCGACGTGGTAAGGGCAAAGCATGACAACAACAGGACACCATTGTGGGTTTATCAAGCCATAGGGGACCCCAAAAATGGTTGGTTTATTATACCTATAAATCGCTAGTAAAGGATGATTTGGGGGTAAGCCTATTTTGAGAAACCACCGTTAGTCTCTGCAGAAACTGTTTATGGCTGTATTCCTTTGGTGAAGATCCATGCGTATTTGGTGACAAAAGACTTCGACATGCCCTGGCACAGCTGCTTTGGATCCTAGCCGAAAGGGATCTCAAGAAGAAACAGATCGTCCAATCCATTGCCATAGTCATTTGGGTTCACGATAGCTCACCTTTGTTTGTTTAGGGAGGGCATGCACCACCTATGACGAAAACGGACAACGAGAAATCAGACAAACATGTGGAGATTTATAGAAATGGTGACTCATATGAAAACAATGCACCATCAGAATTCATGACAGGGATACATCACCAAAAATGGCAACAAGTCATCTGACCTGTGGCTTCTCAATGCTTCTCAGCTATCCAGAAACGAAAGTCACAAACCACAGATTGTTTGACGTGGAACTAAGGAGGTAGCTGTAAGAGCTCGGCTGGTCTGTTGGGGGTTTGGTGGCTTTTGGAACCTTTTCATGTGTTTTTTTTTGTCGGGCATAAATATGGAGTAGCTCGGGACTCCTGTTCCTGCGACTGCAATCCCACCACTGATGGAGTTCTGACAAAGGTGGTCCAGAGTTTGTCCACCAACAGCGTTGATTTGCCATGCTTGACCCAAAGTTAGATCTGTGACCTACTGCATGGGTGGCCGACCGCCATCCGGTCCAAAGTGGCATCCAACAGTAGCAACAATTTGAAGTTCGTGCTCGAAGCCCGTGGATTCATGGTATTTCATGGTTATATATATATGATATCGAACGTATGGAATGATCTTAGCCGGCTGGCATATGGGCCCCGCCTCTCCTGCATAGTTTCCTCTCGCCTTCCCATTAAAGGCTCCACGCCTCTCTTCGGCAACACTGCTGGCGGCGCATCAAAGGTGGGCTTGTTATCGAGATGATTCTTGCAACCAAATGTACAACAATCCGCTGGAGAATTGATGAACATTGTATTTCTATTTCCCTCTGCCGGAGCCTCTGCTCGATTGGATCTTGTCTCAGCATTTCCCTCTTGATTTTGTGTACCTGCCAGTCAATCCGATGTCAAGGAGAGAGATTCTAGAAAACATGAAAGTCCCCAGTGAAAACCAATAGCTTTATAGCTTTACTATCGACGCAGCCTGTTTCTGCGGGCCCTCTATTTGGTAGGAAGAGAGGGATTCATGGCTGCTGCATCTAAATGTGACCATGAATTCAATTTTTCCTTTATCAGTAGATTTCCTGCCGGTGGTTGCGACTATCATTTGCTATTCTTAATAGAATCTTTCTAAGTGGAGAGCTGGTAATTACTTGCTATCGTTACTGGCAGTACTGTGCAATGGCAATGACTTTATCATGACCATTGTTTAAACTTACTCTCCTTATGTTCCTGTACACATTTATGCATTCCTTTTCTACAACTGAAATGCTGACCTCAGATTCTACGTATGATGATATCCAGGTCACAGGGCTGTGCTAGACAATGCCCAACCAGGCCAGCCGCGCGGGTGGCGCACCCCTTCACAGCACCGGGCATGGCCACGGCGGCGCCGTTTGGTCGGGTTCAGGCCGGGGCAGCTCGTTGTGCTGCACTGGAATGATGGTCAATTAATACTGGTTGAATCTGGTTAATATTGGCTGATTTTCATCAATGGTTAATGATGGTTGATGATGGTTCATTGTGGTTGGTGTTTAATGATTATATGTATGATCTGGCTATTAATGGTGAGTTATTAAGGGTTGATGATGGTCGAAAGAATCGCACCACTGATTGTCGTGCAGCTTGAGAAACATGGGTGTTGAATGATGATGAACAACGTTGAATTGTCATTTACAATACCTCATTGTTGATGAATTTTGATTAATTAATCATATTTCATGATTCATGATGTTGAATAGAGCTTAGTACGATTTGTGAATAAACCACATGATTGATAACGTCGAACAAACTAATAGATTACACTCAATGATTGGCTAATGCAGGCTAGTTGTGGCCGGTGATGATGCATAGTTGACAGACAATTCGGATTTGATAGTTATGAACCTTCAACATGAATGGTAGATCCATATTGACAATCCCCTAAATTTGGTTGTGAGTCGCAAGTGTATGGTTGACCATAGTTGTACATGAGTCATAGTTGTTAATTAATAGCCATAGTTGTGAAACACAGATTCTTATTAGGTGGTTAGCTGTTATGGGCCATAGTTGCTTCTATGCACACTTACTGTAAGCATTGCGATTATCATGTATTCATCATAGTTCATCATAGTTCTATACCCTCAACTACAAGAGGGTCTAAAGCTACAGCCTTGATAGCTGGGCTAGGGTCTGGAGCAGTAATCATCATCTATCATCGTGATTGGTCTGAAACTTCATGATGAGCAGTGATTCGTGGTCGCAATGACGTCCCAAGTTTCCAGAGCTGCAGGCCACGGCCACGGAAGCTTCTCGTCCCACGGAGGCATGTTGTCAGGCAACGGAAGGGACCAGCAGAGGAACCAGCAGGTTGCGGGCTGCAACATGTCGCAACTGGACAATCAAGGTTGCATGAATCCTTTGTTCCTTGTCTTTTTTGGATGATGGTTGCATTCTCGCTGAACGTAATTAATCAGTTTTTGGTTTGACGAGGATTCAATAGATCGTGAACAAACGACTGACATTTATATATATATATATACACTGTCCTTTGTCATTTGTGCAGTCATGTGAGTGAGGTTTAAATTGGCTCCGAAGAGGGATATGTCGCGGAATTTTAATCAGGTTCAAACTTTCAAGATTCTTAAAGTGAAGCAAAATCAGGTCAACAATCGTTCCCCTATAGTTCTCATTGATCACACCTTCACAATCAATGAATGAGGAGTATTCTTTTTTGACAATTTCCGGTTAATCATTCATTAAATCTGCTTAAGCGTATAATAAAACCAGTCATGGTACCTCTATTGATGGTTTTATTATACACTTAATAATAAAACCAGTCATGGTACCTTTATTACAATAAATCTGCTTAAGTTATGTATCAAGCAGTTGATGTTTAATGTATCTTGCGTTACCCACTGATGTATCAGCCAGGTCACCGCTGAGAGTTACCGCTGATGTCCGTTCACCAATGAGTGACCAATGATGAACCGCTGGTGATTCTCAGGGAGCGATTTGGAGCCAGGGGTATCCCGTTCTATCCCTTTAAAGGGGGAGCTACAGAGCTACAGGGGGCGGTGAAACCAGATGGTAGTTAGTGACTAAGGGTCAATACTTCGACAATAATTCGATCACTGATTACTGCAGCCATTTCTTACTACTGATTTGCCAGTGCTTAAGCATTGGTTCACCAAGAATTGACGGTAATGATCACCATTAATTGGTACTCAACCAAGAATCCAAGAACCATTTGCCATTTCAATAGTTGTTACTTGTTACTTAATTTCAGCATCATTTAAAGACCCGACCATTGAGGCACTAATTGACTTTGGCTTCTCAAAATAGGAACCCTGAATCACCTTGAATCATCCTGAATCATCCTGAATCATCCTAAATCAATCATTTATAGCAATAAAGTAGCCATTTTGTGTGTACCCCTATGGTTTGAGCCACCACATCGCAGGCGGTGCTACAGCCAGCGGCTGCAGTGGTGGCGCAGGCCTATGCTTGGCACCTGGCTCAGGACCGGCCGAGGCGGAGGTTTTCAGCGCTGTTCGATGACCTAGAAGCAGTTAACCAACCAACTAATGGGGGTTAGTAACCAACAAAATCATTGAAGAACTGGCTATGGGTCAATATTAACCAGCAATAATGGTGGGTGATAACCAACAAACTATAGGGAAAACACAGGTTAATGATAGGGGAACCAGGGGGACTAAGGGTTTTGACCCACAGCCAAATCATTGACGAACTACGCTGCTTGGTGGTTTGATTTTCCCTACTAATTATTAATGGTTGAATAAGAGTATTTACTACTAATCATTTACTACTATGACTATAACTATCAATAATGATTGTAGGTTACCTGCTGGTTGATGGTTGAATAAAAGTATTTACTACTAATTATTTACTACTATGATTATTAAGAATGGTTCTTATATCAACTATGGTTGATATAGTTGAAGCACTTATAAATCTAATTATTAATAATGTGAAGTAGAACCACCAATGGTTTAATAATTTGTAGGTTACCTGCTGGTTGATGGTTAACTGCTGGTTAATGGTTAGATAACTACTTCTACTACATATGGTTTATAATGGTTCATAGTGGTTAATCATAGGGGATAATAAGCAACAAACTTATGATTAAAGAACTATGCTGGTTGGTGGTTTGATTTACATTTTGCTCATTTTCCCAAACGTAATTATTAACAAATGGTTGGTTGACAAAAATATTTTTCATAGGGGTGGTTCAACCACCAACCAGTATGGTTTTAGGTGCTTTGAATAGATTTAAGGATCAGAATTGATCAAATCAGACCTATGGTGCTTTGAATAGGTTTGAATAGTATTATCATTCGATCGTCCGATCAGGGATGACAAGATGAAACCATGGGAATGACCAATTCTTGCAGGGCGACGATTCTTTCATTGCTCAGCCGTTGTTGGGGACAAAAGGTTGCCATGTTGATTGGTCCTTGAAGTATGCTCCGTCATGGGCCACTTTTGTAATAGAGTTGCTTTGATAGTCCCACTGTGGGATGTTGGCACCACAGAATGAAATCAATGGTGCTCCCATGACCTGTTCGCCACCTGTCTGGTAGATATTCTGGGAGACCAAGTGGCGGGCCAGCATGGATTGGACATAGATTGAAACACCCCCATATTTCAATAGCGTGGGGTAAATGGCTGTGCGTCGTCACAATCACCATCTAAATTGGTTGAGGCTCCACTCAAGAAGTATGGTGATGTGACATCATTGGTTTCACGAACACGGGTGGGCCAGTGCCATCCTGTCCGTTGATGATGTCTCTCAAAGAATGGCAAACCTTTGTGGCACCCCATTTTGGATGACGATGGCTGTATTTGTTGAAAATCCAGATCGTTTTTTGTGGATGGTCAAAGCTCCTCGTTGGAAGCCTAAAAGTCAGCCGGTCATTGTGGCTATAGTTCAAGTTCAACTCCAGCATCCTCTAGCACATTCACACATATTTGGCTACATACACATCGATATACCTAGACACTGTGCACATACAGATCATACATGTTTGCTGTTTTGAATGTTTAGATCACATGACCATTTGCAACAAACTGTTTTCTATGGTTTTTGATTTTGATCATGTCATGTTTTATGGAAAACTAAGACCCCTTGCCCAAGCAGATATCATTCCTCAATGAGCCTTGTTAGGGGCCAGTCATCCAGTCATGCTTTGGTAGTTATTGTCTAATGTCTATTCTGGTAGTTATTGAACTCATGCCTAATCATCAGCTACTATCCATCTATAGACTCTGCGAACTAGGAACCATCATAAGCCATCCATCTATAGACTCTATGAACCAGGAACCATCATAAGCCATTGATTACATAAGACACTACGCTTCGTCAAAGATGGTCGGTTCACAATGGTTCATCGTGTCTGAGTGGCAACACCAGCGAGGAGTCGGCAGCTTGGGTGGAGCCTCTGGATGCAGTGCAGGTGGGAGAGTTCGAACGAGGGAGGCCACTGGTGACACATCTTAGACACCTGCAACTGGTGGGGAGCCGTAGATCTACATAGATACACTGCTGGTTGGTGGTGTATTTTGTGTTTTCAATATTACCGGGGGATGATTATGCAGTTGACTAATGTTGTTTTTAAGGCGGGTTGCAACGACCAACCAGTATCTATATCAACGTACATAGCTGATACACTTGGTGAGCTCATAAAACTGATATTATTTTTACACACACATGTCATGTGGATATACCAATTGTAAGAATATGGGATCTCTTCGCAAATGCAAACTTTGCGCAGATGTGGTTGCTTAGCCATGATCAGATTTTTTCCAGTATATACAATGACAATAATCCAAAGTTGCACCAATCAGAATCAAGTCCAACTAGCATGGATTTTGGAAGGTGCTCAGCTGGCTCAGAAGCTACAATTCATGAAGTGGGAACCTTGATAACTATAAGCTGTTTGTAGTGCCAGATACTATGACTATGAGATTCCTGTGGGTTAAGACTTTGTAAACAGCACTTGTCCACAAAGAAAAAGCTTTCCTCAACTGTTTGTACGGCTCAGATTTCCGTCACAAGACTTGGATCATACAAGCTAGCAGATCAGGCGAAACGTTCGATGAAAACAGCGAGATCAGCACTAAAAAGTGGATAAGCACGTAGGCAACAAGAATGGCAAAGATGAGCAAGAGGATTTGGGGTGTGCTACACAAAAAAAGGAGAAGGGAGTATAGGGGCAGGTGGAAGACTTTGTTGTGTATGATTTGTGTCCAATATGATTCCATATGACCATATGTATGTCACATACTGAGCAGAAGCTCAATTTTTTGCCAAGACCCTCAGATCTTAGTTGACTGATCTGAGATGAATCCGGACATTTTGACCATCAAGCTCGCGTGGAACTGGGGAAAGGAAAAAAGAGTGAAGCCAACTGTCTTACCAGCAGCCATTTCTGATTGGAGGTAAGCCCATTTTGGGCGCATTTTCTGGTGCTAATTTTTGTGCTTCTGTTTGTGCCCACTGTTACAGCAACAAGGGAGCTCCCAATGTATGTGTGAATATACATTTTGCCAATTGATATTTATATAGATGTATATGCATCCATTGTCAATTTCGAAGACATACTGAATGGTATCTCGGTAAAGGGCACATTTTGGCGGTTTGGAGGTTTTGTGGGGGTATACACCTGCAAAATGGCAGGCGGGTTTTCAAGGTAAGGCTCCCCAGTGACCAGTGGCTTGTTGCCCCCCCAAACTGCAGTCATGGTTGGGGCACCTGTCCCATGTGGGTCCCTTTCGTCAGGCTGCAGCCGGGAAAAGCACGCCTCTGCCGGCACAGGTGGTTCAGAGGCCAGGCTGAACCTCCCCACAAGCTGATCGGAACTAGTGGTCAATGACCAAAGGTTAGTGGTTATATAAAAGGGCTTGAAAACGGCAAACATACCTAATTACTGCTTAAATATCTTGATACTAGTGTCTAGTTACTAGTTAATGATATGGATTAGTTATTTTAAGTGGTCATTAAGTGGTCATGACCAATGGTTAAGGCTAATCTAGTACGGCTGTTTATGACCAATATCTATGGATCCAAAGAATATGAGCAACTGATTATCACCCATAATGGTTAACCAACAACTGGTTCATTTTGCCAAGAACAATATCGGGCCAAAATGCCATGGCCGGTGGTTTCGACATTGGTCTTTTTGAATCGTTCTTTGGGTCGGTTGGCTGAAATTGCTAATGTTCTTCAGGAACAAACCACCCCGAAGAGGCAGCTGCACTTTTCTTGGTACCCAGCTTTCAAGTTCCATGTTGAGAATCGAAAGGATGAAGTCATGCACACAACTACCAGCAATAGCATGTCACCACACCTAATTCTATGACACCTTCGGTCAACCGCCAACATTGGGTGTTTCACGCACCCATGGCCCACAGATACTCGAAACCCGCGTTTTTGGGTTCGTAAGTTGGAGGTGTCAAGGTCTGGTTTGCTCAACATTTCACAGGAAGGCTTTGGTACATAATGCCTCGTCGATGCCAAATGGGCCAAAAGGCCATGATCCGCAGGGACTGATAAGATAGTTTCACAATGATCAGACAGTAGCAGTTTACTGTCTGTGTGCCACATAGTTTATATACTGTGTACATTGACACATGTCTATGCATATCTTTGTACACTTTGCGATGTGCACAAAATGATGCAACATGTTGCCAAAGTAAAAAGCATGTACAAGCTCTACTAAATGCCTTTGACCTCATCAGTCATAGCTCCTCTCAAACACCAATCTGAAAATGTTATGAGCTCTGCACAGACTATGATGCCCATTCCCATCCCACCGTGGAGTGGAAATCTCTGCAAGCTGCATCACAATGGATCAGCTGCCCTGAACTTTCAGTGTTGCATAGCTACGGATCACAATACCCCAAACTCTTGGGCTGGGAACTCCCAACCAAAAGAAGTGCAAAGAAATCAATTCTGAAGTGGTACCCTACATAGCCTTGAGATGCTTTGATCAATCTCATTCAATTCCCAGGATGTTCTCGCAAAGTATGGAAGAATCTGCTGCAGTAGAGGTTGATTTCCTCTCTGCACAGAGCTGCACAATTGCCCTCTCCGAACTCCTCAATCTTGACAGGTCAACCGTTGACTTTACGGTCAGAAATTGAATTGACGATTCATAGATTCAAGATGATTTAACGCTGTCGACGATGTATGGTGGCCAACATTTTCGGTGAACAAACCTCAGCAGAGCCATGCTCGGCGCAGGAATGGCCTTCCACCCAAGCGAGAAATGTGCGCGCGCTGAGAGAGAGCGACTATGAGGAAGAGAAGGCGGCTGGCTATGCATGGCTCATGGCTGATCAACCACTGCTGAGGTAGTCGGAAATAGCTTGGCCAGCCATGGCTGTGTTCCAGGAAGGGCTCAACTATGAAGCCTTGATGGTTTCAACAATGTATATATTCCCCTCACTGATCAGTGAAGCTTCATCAACTTGGGCGATCTATATGTACTGCTGGTTTGTCAGCTGTGAGTGTTGCTGTGCTCCAAACGCTTCCAGCGACTCTGCACCATCAAATTGGAAGTGTTGGAAGTCTAGTGCATCCAAGATCAAATCCATCTTAGTGCAACCACTTGAAATTGGATGACATTGCAATGCTCCATTCTGGAGATTGTATTCAAGCTACACTGATCATCAACTGATAGTGGATCCTGGACGCCAGTAGCCCCCGCCACCCACAAAATGCGGTTTGTTCATTTGTTTGCAATCTCAATGACTTGTGGGTATCCCTGGTCCATGCGCTCTGATTGCCCAACATTTTTCTAGATAAATCAGACATTGCGAACCATTACTACTTATCATTGACGATTATTTACCCCTATCAACCTCTATGAAGCACCAGTACAACCACTATTCTTGGCTATTAACCACTATGAACCGATACTAAAACCACCATAGTCACTCCTACAACCACTATAAGCCACTGCTAAGCCTCAGAACCGTAGCCAAAATACCATTAGCACCACTACTACAAGCATGATAAAGCATACTATAACCACTGTAAACCATACAATTAGCCATAGCCACTACTACAACCATGATAAAGCATACTATAACCACTATAAACCATAGCAATAAAGCATTCTATAAACCACTACTACAACCATGATGTCACAGTTAGTATCTCCAAAGTTCCCAGCTCTTTAGCCTCTGCAGGTCGCACAAGCCGCTGTGTGGGCACAAGGTCCCAAGAAGAAGACAGGGCGGCAAGCTCCATTGGGTGCCTTGACGCGGGGATGGTGGATGATGTTAAGATGGGGCGTCTCAAGCCATGAGGGAACCAACACTAGCAAGGTTAGCCATAGGGATAATCATGGTGATTAAAGGTGGTTAATAGTGCTTATCAATAAGGGATAGTAACCAACGAGAATAGATGGTGGGTTTCTTGAGGTTAGATAGGGCTAAATATGGCATGACAACCAACAATCATAGGGGATATTCCAACCATGTGGTGGTTTCTTCAGCCGCAGGGAGCCCCAATGTTATCATTGGTTTATTACTAAAAATGGTTAAACGACTGGATGATGACTTGATAAACCCCAAGATGGGTTGATTTCACTAGATTGTAGGTTGTAAACTTAGCAACAATCATCAGGTTTACCAGCCACATCTAAGGGATTGTAGGGATCAGCAATCCTTAGTCATGCTTTATGGTGCTTGACTCCATTGGGTGCACAGCAACCAGAATGTGAGGTCTATTAAATCATGATGATGATCACAATCATAGAACACAACAATACTTGTACTCCTTTCATACATCAGCATGATCATCATTTATGGACAGCCCTTGGTTTATGTGGAAGGATCACCAGACCTCAAGTAATGCTATCATGTTGTCCTGGCGAGAAGCTTTCACCTGAAAGAGCATTCATGATGGCTCCTCAGCATCTTCGCTCCTGAATTTTCAGTCAGTGATTTTTACCCGACTTCAGTTTGGTTCTTCTTTGGCTTCATCGGCCACGTAATATCCGGTAAGTAGTAAGTGGAAAGCACAAAGTCAGAAGCTAGGAGTAGTTTGTGATAGTCTGTAATACTTCATTGCGTGGGGAGTACAAGGCACCGTATTAGCATGTAGTAAGATAGAAGATGCATGAAGATGCAGTGCTGTAACTAGCAAGTGACGAGCAGTAGATAGTAAGTAGTTGCCAACAGCGCTGTCTGTCGCCTGGTAAAAACAGGCGTTTTATGTGTCCCATGGGATGGGATAGGGTGGGATGGGGTGGGGTGGGGCATGTTAACATCCGCTTGAAGTTGCTTCATGAGGTTGATGCTACGTGAAGGATGGGGTGGGGTGGGGCATGGTAACATCCGCTTGAAGTTGCTTCATGAAATTGATGCTACGTGAAGGATGGGGTGGGGTGGGGTGGGGTGGGGTGGGGCG
>VSDK01025189.1:303769-337554 GCA_009767595.1 Symbiodinium kawagutii
GAAGGGGGGGGTGGGGTGGGGTGGGGCATGTTAACATCCGCTTGAAGTTGCTTCGTGTAAAAACAGGCGTTTTATGTGTCCCATGGGATGGGATAGGGTGGGATGGGGTGGGGTGGGGCATGTTAACATCCGCTTGAAGTTGCTTCATGAAGTTGATGCTACGTGGAGGATGGGGTGGGGTGGGGTATGTCAACATCCGCTTGAAGTTGCTTCGTGAAGTTGATGCTACGTCAAGGATGGGGTGGGATGGGCCAGAGCACATGAACCCGCGCTTGGTAACAAGATGTTGTCAGTGGGTTTGGAGACGAAGTCTCCGCAATGTCAAGCTGCACAGTTTGTTGAAAGCCTTGGGCAAACACCTGCAGAAGGCCAAATGAAGACAAAAATAGTAATTTTTGCCGGAGACATTTTGCCACCTTTTTACTGTAGTCGTAGTTCTAGTAGCGAAAATCACAAATACGTACATTTCGCCCAGGCGACCAATGGCGTTGTTCCCAAGTAGTTAGGACTCAGAACTCAGAGCAGTAAGTAGGAAGCGGAAGTGGTCAGCATGAAGTACGCAGGACTGAGGAAGTAGAGGCAGAACGAAGTACTAGGACGTTACTAGGAGTCACAGCCAGCGAAGAAAGCTTGGGCAGTGTAAATGTGTAAAAAAGCTTTGAAGAACATACCATGTTGAGATTGCTAGTGCTCCTTTAGCTGTCATATTTGAACTTTTTGAACAAGCTGTTTGTTGGGTCTTAGGGGCCAGCACTCTACTGATCAAATTCGAAGGATTTTTCATGTCTTGGAACTGTGGCATCTTGGGCTAGCAGTCAACGAGAGATCCATAGAGCTATGAAACAGCGTTGGACTTGGTAAAACACCAGGGTTGCTGGTGTACCATTGACCATCTTTGACCAAATTCAGGCAGTTTACGGATGTTTGGATCCCCCATTTTAGGATCATAGGTAGGCACTAAGTCTGTGGCATGAAGGAACCAACAGGCACGTGGGGCACAGCGATTGAATCTAGAATCATCTTGGAATGCGAGTAACTCGCAGATGGACAACAACCAACACTCGCGGCATCAGGTACCCAAACCCGCGCAAGGTACCTCCAAAATGTGGTTACAGTAATCAGACCTTGACGTACAGTGGTTTTGTTTCTGACTATTTTTTCGCAGCACGCCGGGCATTTATTCCCTATATTTCCCCATTGTTAATTTTGATTTATCAGTATTACCCAACCGACGACAAGGGCATGCTTACGGGTTACCGCCCCCTAACAGCATGTTCAACACATTCACTCATCGGCTTTCTATTGCATTGTACTGACTCGTGTGCATTCATTTTTTTCAAACGTATGACCAGTCCGATGTTCCCTCTTCACAAATAAGTCTCAACTTGAAAGTATATTCGTACACATAAAACTCTGCACCCTGAGATTATGTCTTGCTGAAAAAGCTCTGGATCTTGAGTAATCTTTGATTCTCACGGCGCCATGGGAGAAGCAATGGGATACCCATGGACATCCGGAGTCCCACCAAGGCACTGTTCCGGGTCCGGTTCAGCAGTGGCGGGGTGATCCCGATCCTTGGCAGGCGGAGGGGGAGTCCATGGGTCCATGCTGGGTGGTGATGAAGCTTTCAGAATATGATTTTGATCATCTATTTGGTGGTTTTAACATGTTTTAACCATGGTTGACCATGGTCATTTAGTATCAAATAGGGAATTAATCATGTATTAATTATTAGTCTATTAATCTCTATTTTAATTATTGATCATGAATCATTAGTCATCTATTTGGTGGTTTTAACCATGGTTAATAATGGGTAATAATAGGGGATACCAAGCAACACTAGCCTTTAAACAACTACTGGTTGGTGGCTTTAAACATTCTTTATTTTCCCCAGTTATTATCAACAAATGGTTGGTTGACTTTGTTTTAAAATAGGGGTTGAAACCACCAACCGGTCATCTATTGGGTGGTTTCTTCGAATAGGGAAGCCTAAAAACGCTTGGTGAATTACATACTACAAATGGTTCATACGCTGGATGATTTCGGGGTACCCCTGTTTAGAGACACCCCTATTTTTTAGAGATGAGAACGGACATGAGATAGTGGACAAATGGAGATGATTAATTAAGATTGATTAACAATGCACAAATGGAGATGAGAACATAAGAGAACAGAGTCATTGAGAGAACGAATCTACTGTTTACTTACTTTTATCAACTTTTATCTCTCTTAGTGACAATGAATCCAGTTCCATTCAAGTGATTTAGGTGTCAATCCGGTGTCCAGTCCTTAGCTCAACAGGCGAATCCTGCCCTGGACCGTGGTGAAGCCTGGCGTGGTGGTGAAGGGCCCGATGTTGGAGCACTCAGGGCTCAGTGTGGTGGGTCCAGGTCGAGCCCGTTGAGTGGTCCGAGGTGATTGCCCTCCAGGGCCCTCCAGCAGTCCCTGACCTGGAAGTCCAAAATCCACTATTTATAGCGGTTTGTATCTGTAAGAATGGTGATTTTCAGGCCCCCGATCATCTTTTTTGCTTGATAAACCATTCATCAAGTCTCCCTACAAAAGGATTCCTCAAACACACCAGAGAAGCAAACCAACAAAGTTGCTACTTTTGCCTGTAAATGTGAGGTTTACGCAACAGTCCAATGGTCCACATTAGATGGAATCAGCCAATGTAGAGCAGATCGAATCCATGCAAGATATGTTGGGTATTTGATTGGCTTCTGAAATAATTACCAGATGCACCTCTGGATCAAGAACTTGCATCAAAAGACATTGGGGAACACAAGTGTTTCGAACATGGAGAAGTCATTCTGCGATGTGCCCGGAACTCACTGACATGATTCTTGGGAGACGTCTTAACGGTCAAAATAGCAGAGCCAGGAAACCAAGTTAGATTTCTCCTGGTCATAAAACACAACCATTTCAAACAGATTGAGTAGGTCCGTGAACATCTCAACGGTTGCATATATCATTCTGGTCATTATTGTTGGGCTGCGAACAGCCAGAAGTAGAGGGAATCTTGACCCCACACGAGCCATTCCTTTTGCTTTCAACAAGCCGTCGAGCCATCCAAGTGGCACTTTTTTTTGCAGGCCATCTCCCTCTATGATCAAGCTTCCCCCCGGGCTATGGCAATGGGATGCACTGGGATGTAATTGGGTGAAGGGTAGAGAACTTCACCTGCAGAATCGCTCCTTCGAGGCGCTTTCGGGAGGTTTGAGCGGTTTGGGAAGCCCAGAGTGACTCAAGTGACTCACGACCCACCTGGGAATTCACAGCAGGTGACTTGCACCAAAGTTGACAACTCAGATGGGACCTGTTGAGCGACGAAAGTCGTTGAGTTGCGAATTCCATCGCGCCCTGGGCTTGCGAATTTTTTCATGTAGAAGGAGTTACGATGTTCAAACATATTATTGCGCATAGTTCACAGGGCAATCGGCACCGAGGAATTGCATGAGCCTCTGGTGTAATAAAGCTAGCAACAGAAAATGGCCTTTCCCAGCAGCTCATCTAGAAATGGCTGGGATTATCTAGCCAGGAAGCTGTTAGATTGCCAGAGAATATTCAAGAAACATGGGTCCCTGATAGCTGTGCAAACGGTCAATCAAACAGGTCAGTGGTTGCCTGTGCCTGTGCCTTCAAGCCGCGCTTCAAGCCACATCAAATATGTCATGGGATGTCATGGGCTGGAGTCTTTCAATGGGAACTCAAATGATGGTTTGTAATGATCCGAAGAGATACATATCTAAATGCATGTTTCTCACGTCGTAGGGGTAGCCCCAAATCATCCTGTTTTTTACAACCATTAATAGTAATAAACACCCCCTGTGCACCCAGATGGTTCGCAACCACCAAATTTACTTGGCCATGGGTCAAAATCCCGTACCCCTGGTTCCCCTATCATTAACCATTGTTTTCCCTATAGTTGGCTGGGTAATAATCACCATTATTGGTTAGTTAATATTGACCCATAGCCACTTGTGCTTGTTGATATCGTCCCCAAAGCTGTCCTTTAGACCTGGCCACATAAGCCTAGGCGTCGATCCTGTCGCTCGGGTGAAACCCAGGACGGAATGTAAGAGGCCGCCGCTACCAGCAGTAACCATTACCCAAACTACTGATGGTTACTGTACTGGCTACCTACAACAATAACCAACGGTTACTATTGGTTCCTAATCATCAGGTTCACCTACTGATGGTTACTATTGCTTACTAATGATCCTACAACACAATCCCATGGGTTACTAACCAATAACATTCAGCAAGTAGTAGCCCACAACCAGCGGTCGTAACCCCACTGATGGTTGCTGAATCCCATTGGGCGACCTACTCCGAGGTCTGCCTTCCATCCACAGTTGGATCTCCGGTCCACAGGCGCCGGAACTTGTGGAACGCCAGTGCACCAGCCGCCGGCGCTCCCGGCACCAGCATTGATCATAGGTTGATTATAGGGGATCCCTACCACGGTCCCTATGGTGGTTATAATGGTTGATAATAGGGGATGATAATTAACAATTATAGGGGATATACCAGCTATATATGGCTATGGGTTAAGATTTACCAATCAATATATTTGGGGGATAAGTTCACCAACCATCTTAGAGGAGAATGGTTATAGGGGAACCAGGGGGACTGAGGGTTTTGACCCACAGCCATATTGTATGTATAAGGATCATCAACTATCAAGTTCTATGTTTTATCGTTTGATACATTAGTAACCAGTAACCATCAGCAACTATTATTCATCTGAAACCATTAGTAACCAGTAATTACCCATCAATCGTCAGCCAAGCATCTTGTGTGTGTGGAGTCTGGAAAATTATCAACCATGAATCCTCGAACATAAATAGATTTCCATCACTCATGCATATTTACGGTATCAGCCACCACTCTCTCTCCATAGCCATTGTTTCAGCATAGTGGTATGTGTGTTTGAATGCTCTGCCCTACAGGATTCTCTTTTGCTAGGACATCCTGAGGAATGGTCATTTGAAAACCGGAGTGACAAGAGGACATGACCACGTTTAGTTATATTAAAACACACAAAATCCAAACAAATGAACATCTACATCAACAAATAATATGTCACATCCAATCCAACAAAAACATTTGGCCGTACAATATGAACATTTCCATTTGCATAGCAACATTTGCACACTGTCAGCCTCAGACATCCAAACAATGATGTTCTCAGCCAACAATTTCCACAACATTTCTTTAAAGCACATTATTCATAAAGAGGCATGCATGGAATCATAAATTAATTCACATGAATTCTCCGACGCAATTTGAGAAACCGCCCAACTATTGTCGGCTATTATCCTTCTCCATCCGTAAGCAATAGTTGCCGTTAGTCACTAACCATTGTTAACCAATGATGCAAAACCAGCCATTATCAAGCATGATCACTAAGCATTCACAACCAATCACCAACCATTTTAGTAACCAACCATCATGAATCACTAGTGGAACCGTCATGAACTTTGTTTTTTCACCATCATTAACCATCATTAACCATCAAAAAACATCATGAACCATCATGAACCATCACCAACATTCACCAACTATCATCAACCATCCTTAACCATTCACGATCCTAGCCCAAGGGCTGCTTTCCTGCAGGGCCCTGGCGGTGATGCTCGCGAGCCGCAACGCGAGACCCGAGGGCCTGAGCGCGCAGGCGGCGACGAAGGGAGGCTCAATCCATATGTGGCTATGGGTGAAGCAGTTAACCAGCCAACTAATGGGGGAGAATAACCAACAAACTCATAGGGAAAACTATGGTTAACTAATGATGAGGAACCAGGGGTACGGGGTTTTGACCCTTCTCCCCTTGGTTGCTTGGCTACGTCAGTTGCGATGGCCGACTGTTGTGGAGCCTACGGATCCGGGCATCACATGGCTAGAGCTTTATGTCGATTTTGCCCAGGCCACGGGAGTCACGATGCCCACCAAAGTGGGATACTTTCAAGGTATGGGAGCATTTCAAAAGACAACTGGTCCCACCCTTTTAGTTGACCATCCGCTTGCTGACAAACTTATGTTTTTTAAGAATGCAATTCAAGCTGTTGCTTTCCTCGTAAATGCAGAAGTTTTCCCACTCAAGCTCTTTTTGAGCAAATGTAAAGCGTTAATGCAATTCCCTTCTGCCAGGCCTCAAGCTGGTCTGAAAATCCGACCCATTTTAATCAATGCTGAAGGGACGTTGGCTACAATCCAAAGTTTCCATGAATCTGGCCGTAACATAGTAGGATCTGGTACTAAACTGAGCAGCAGGATTCACCTGAATCTACGACAGCCAAGCATTACGGTCCCTTGTGTAGCTGACTCTCAGATGGAGCTGCGGGTTCAATCTTGGTTGAAAGCTAGGAACAAGATGACCATTCTTCGAAAGAAAAACAGGTGAATGCTGTTAATTAACTTGGGCTCCCTCTTTTTTGGTGGCACTGGGCCATTACCCTGCTGTGACCTAGAGACTGCTGACCACACCTGCTTGGTCGGGCTGCAGTGGACGGACTTTGCGAGGTTTTGACCCACAGCCATGTAGCTCCGATGATGGTAAACTAATGGTAACTCATTGTTTATGGTGAGAATGATTGATCTAGCTACTGATGCTGTTCAAAAAATATGCTATTTGATGTCATCTGCAGCGTTTGCGTCTATGCATGATATGTATAATATATATATATTTATTGTATTATCTTGTCTTATTTGATATTATATTTATATATATATATATTATAATCTTCAATATCTATCTATCTATCTACCTATCTATCTATCTATCTACCTATCTATCTATCTATCTATCTACCTATCTATCTATCTATCTATCTATCTAGCTAATCTATCTATCTATCTATCTATCTATCTATCTATCTATCTATCTATCTGAATATTTACATAAAAACATGCAGAATATGAATGTTCTTTTCCCGCATTGTGTTCGTACAGATGGCCTCAGCTCCTTGCACGCAGTTCGTGAACCTCGAGGGCCCTTGCATGATGTGAGAATGCATCAGCAGGAGCGTGTCCGGTGCTCAGAAACGCCGGCCGGGTGGTGTGTCCGGCCGGGTCCAAACCCAACCTATCAGGGACTGGTCAGTGGTGGTTTCTCAAACTGGAGGTACCTCAAAAATGGTTGGTTTATTACTATAAATGTTCTATAAAGGATGATTCAGGAGTACCCCTATGACTTGAGAAACACCCATATGGGTTGTCCATTCATGGTAGTACCGATATAGGAATTCTCCAAGTTTATAACGATAGTAAGGAAGCCACCAGTGACTTGGGGGTACACCATTTGAATAATTTTATGGACAATCCCAAATATGTAATTATATGATGTTAGTTTTAGGTATGACTTGCTAATAAAATCTTACAGGGTATAGTATCAATTACGGGAATATCTTACTAATCATGACTAGTGCTTAAGATCCGATCAAATCAATCACGCATCATAGGTAGTTGCCTAGTTTACCTAGGTGTTCTCAAAGCAACGATACACGATGGTTGGATGCAACTGGGGAATTGTGGGTTGCAGCTTATCGGATGAGTCGTGGATTGCTCCAGGAGGTTGACATCCCACTCACTGTGATCAATCTTGGTTGAAAATTGTTCATTGTCCAGTGGGTTAAGAATGAACCTGGATTAAGAATCACCTTAATCATTGTATACAATGGTCAAGAACTGCTGATTGACCTGTGTAAGAAGTGGCCGTGGGCCAAATGTTCCGCTAATAGCAGGATGGTAGCCTCAACCACACACGAACCATTCATGGCAAGCATACGTTAACCGTTCCGAGCCACATGTTGACCGCTATCAACCCCGCATCGTCAGGCCGTTGGCCATAACTATAAATTGAATCGTTCCTATTTGGTGGTTTCTTAAAATAAGGGGTACAACCAAATCATCCAATATTAGTCATTTCTAGTAGTAAACCAACCATTTTTGGGGCTCCCTATTTAAGAAACACCTACAGATTCTCCTGTACCAGATGATTTTTCATCATTTTCCTGGTTCAAGATTCCAGGGCTGGGGCTCTCTACCACGCATGGCCATAGTGATGGAGAAAACCTAAGCTGATGCGGTCAGAAACATCACGGTATAGACCCTCAAAACCTAGAAATTTACCATGTGTGAATTCAAGAGGGTTCAGCACCGTATTTTTTGAAGGGACAAATATGCTTTAAAGGGTGGATATCAACTTTGGATCATTTGCGTCTAGATGATGATTTTGTTGATTCCTGAGAGTACTACCTCTTCCAGGATGCGATGCAGCGCGGAAATATGAATTTGGTTCAGACCAACCAGCTTCATCCACATCCGTGTTGCATCATGCAGCTCGCCATCTCTTTGAGATGAAGCAACCTGCAAGTCTTGATCAAGTCTTGCAGTGCACCTATGTATATAACCAAGGGGTCCCGTGGGGACAGGGACAACAGGATTTTGCAAAGTGATCATCGACACGCCATACGCAAGCCGTTACCGACAAGCTGATGATTCCATGCGACCAACGTTTGGCCTTGATGGAACAAGCCAACCTACGAGTCATGAGCAAAACCGGCTACAACTCAGGCCCCAAGATTTAATTTTGGTGTAAGAGATGTAGCCCACAAGGCCAAGAGAACATCGCAGGCAATTGCTTGTAGGCATATGCACGGTGGCACGAGAATATTCACTGGATGCTCCTGGGAATGTCCATGATGTGCTCCCCAAATCACTGGTTTCCCGTGGTGGGAAACCGAGGAACAACTGTTCGGCGACACAAAACGATGTTCCAGGGGCGGGGCAAAATCTGACCCAAATATACTTGGGCAGAAAATAATTGAGAACATATATATATATATTATTCTGTATGAACTCATATATCTATATATTTGTTTATCTATATATATATATATTTTTATATTTATATATATATATATATAAGTGAATGCAGATGCTGCGGGTATCACTGGTCATTTGATGCACCGGAAGTGCTTTTTTGGCTACTCACAAAGGACAGGTTTTCCTGGGTCGCAGTGGTGGGGTTTCGGGCGCTGCGCATGACCCTGGCCACACCCAGGGAACCCTGAGCGGCTTTCGGCGTCCTGACCTGTACCATGGACATTGAAACGCCGGTTGAAGGTCATGGTTTTTCTGCGGCAGGAGTGCTGAGATATGTGGATAACCAATGGTTGACAATGAGATGTACCAGCCAACAATGATAGGGATAAACCCAATCATATGTGGGACCAAATTAGCCAAGCAAGAAATCGGTAGCAAGAAGTTTGGTCATTTCTGGGATCACGAGGATGCCAGGGTGAACCACAACCATGGTATGGTACACAAGCAGCCAAGGAGTGGTCACATCCGAACTGCTGGGCTACAGGGTAGTGTCCACAGTCATGTGGGTGTTTCTCAAGTCATGGGTGTACTCCTAAATCATCCAATAATACAGTAACCATTTATAGTCTATAGTAGTAAACCAACAATTTTTATCAGTTTTTTGGGTACCCTCCATTTTGAGAACCTACACATAAATACACAGTGGCCAGAGATAGCCAGCTGAACTTGGCTTGCCATAACCAAGCATGGTCGGTTACACTGGTTCTTTCTCAGTGACCCATAGGTGACCATCCCCAATATGTTTCATGAATACCGAAAAAAAGAACATATACAGTAACGTCCACGTTGTTGTTTTAGCCGGTGATGAACACTAGATGTACTGTATCAAGATTTTGTTGGCGCAGATGAGATTCACCTCGGGGTTTGATTACATTCATGATGTGGTTCGGTGTGTGTCCATGGTTGTGGACTTGGATTTTGCCTTCAGTCAGTCTTTCTTGTTGAGCCTGATACGTCCATTCCCATTGGCCCATTGAGCAGTTTGGATGAATTTGAATGTGTCATGGAGCAAGAAGCACGGACCTGTAGCTTGACATGTTGCAAGTTGTTTGATTTAGATAATGGGTGTGTCTTAAAATTGGAAATCCCAAAAATGAATCCTTTATTACTATAATGGTCAAAACATGATGATTTTGGGGCCCCCTATTTTGAGAAACACCCATTTGACCATATCCAAAGATCCTGAAGATTGAAGCCGTGGTCGCTGTAGCACTTGGATCTGCAAATGATCCAACTGTCCATCTAGCTTCAAAGGTAGATGTGTGAGAATAGCAGAAGTTGAAATCCGAATCGTTCCAAAATCCAACAAGTGAAACAAGGGTGAGGTAGCCAGCCTTCCTGCCACGTAGCACAATTGTAAATCCTTCACTTATTGTTTGCCCCAGGGAAGCAGTTGGCACCACTTAGTCAAGCCGAGTCCTGGTGCAGGGCAGCGAAACCAATGTAACTAACTGAACTTCGGTGCAACAAACACCGATGGACTTTCCGAACTTTCTGGATGATCTTTCAGGTTTCTGCGAATTCCGTAGAAGCCTTAGTGCTGTCCAAGCGAAGGCAGAGCAAAGCTGTGGTGAGTGCAGATGTGCGGGCCGAAGACAGTGAGATCCTCGAAATTGTCGCAATTTCCGTTCCCCTTTGAGCCGAATCCTTGGGTACGCTGGACATTGAATCCCAAACTGGCTCACGGAAGTATTCTCACGCACCATTGTTGGGCCGTAGGTACCTCAGAGACCTCGGTGATGTTGGTGGAAGTTGGTGGTTCGAAACGTTTTTTGATTTCCCCAGTATTAACAGATGGTTGGTTAACCTACCGGTTATTGATGGGTGGTTGACTACTGGTTGGTTGATGGACTACTTTCACAGGTTCAACCACCAACCAGGTCCTGTAACAGTTGCCAGGGCAGGGAAGGTCGTATCGATACTGGTAGCCCTGGCAGTGGTTACATATGGGGTATAGATTTATATCATTTTCTGTCTATTCCTAGGGAATGTGTACATGCATATATCATCGTATATGATACTTATACAGTATCTATATATGTATAATGTATGGAATATCTTACCAAGACCGGTGAATGAAGTCATCGAAAGCCAAAAGCCAACAAGCATCTCTGAAAAAACAGTAGAATTCACGCACGCACACATCTGCTACTACCATGCCAGCTCTCTCTTGAATTGTCTTGCCACCTCGTGATAAATTGCGCGCCGAGATTGTCTCTTGGGAGCTTCCATGATTGTCAAGCTAATGGAACCTTCAAATCAATACCTTTTTGGTTTGCTGTGTCCTGCGAGCATCCATTGTCCCTCTACTAGTAGAAAACAACATTTAAAAACTCTTGTTTGCAACTGGTGCAGGAATTTGTTGGTGAAGGGTACGTCCTTGGGATCATCATTGCAGTTGGCACCACCCCAGTCGGTTGGCTTGTGATTTGGGAGCTCTGCAATTCCCATCAACAAACCGAACCAGTCAAACCAATCTTTGCGATTGCTCTGGCATTGATAGAATTGATATCAGACCCGGCAGGATTGAAAACATCACCTCAAGAAGACAGAAGGAGCGCACAGCCCAAATGATTAGCGCTTGACTTGGTGCAAGCTATGAAAAGAACCACCTTCGTTGATGGCTTATATGAGACCGACGAACTGGGAACAGCTTTTTCTGGAATCAGCCAGTACCATGGGCATTGTTGGTATATCTCCCACCTGTTGGACGTTGTTTATCATCAACCCATTTGGACTTTTTGGACTAGCTATCAACCGACCACTACAATGGCTTGGTAGATCTTGATGAATTGTTGCTCCCAGGGGACATGGCGCTGCCTTCACGACTCAAAATCTGTCGCAGATTTGTCTCACCCTTGTGCGAACAGCTTGAGCCAAGCTCCCAAGAAAAGGTTTCGCCAATGAGATGGTGATACTCTGCATGCAGTAAGTAACAAGGTTGTGGATGGTTGTGGAATATGGTACTGAGATCATGTAAGATATTAATATTTATATATATACATATATAATATATGAAGGCCTTATGTTTGAATGTTTGATGGTAGATCAAAGGGTATGAAAAACAGCTGGTGATAAGCTGACATGAACTGCTGCTGATTATGTACATCCCCTGGGGAGACCGACCTTCAGAAACCTTCAGAAACTCTGGCGTTCGTGGTCGAAATTCTGGCTTGAAGGAGTTAAGCAGAACCAGTTCTGACAAGAATCAACTGATGACGATTGGCTTCTTGTAACGGCTTACTAACTGTTCTCATAACCACTTAGAAGGTTGGATGCACTAAGTTTCTTTTAAGCAATGTGGCACTGATTCTTCGAACTGGTTCTACCCAGGTGTTTCTAATAGTGCACAGAGCCAGCTTTGTTGGATGAGGCCCATCAAGCAACGAAATCATACATATGTATAGACATATAGATGTGCATAGAGAGACAGATAGACAGATTGATAGATTCTGACCATTTAAAGATAGATAGACTATGATACACTCATACTCACATACATACGTGCATGCATACATCCATGCATCCATGCATGCATACATACACATTTAGATGCTCATGTATACGTCTGTATTTACTTGTTTGTTCAGTTTCTGTAGGTCCTGCCTTGATAAGATGGATTTGGTGGACTCTGCCATTCACAACATCCACATCATGTGCACCAGGGCATCCAGCGATCAGGCCAGTGTTTGGATTCGCGATGTGTTTTGCCACTTGGGAACTCCGAGTTCTGCGTTGGTCAGTGGACGATTCAATGGACGCCTCAACTATAGTAGCAACGCACTCTATACCATGAATCATATCCATCAGATTCAATCGTTTGTAGGAATTTGATATACAAAGACAAACCAAGAAACAATGATAGGCTTTGTCTTGTACATATCTGCATTCACATATATATAGTTATATTTATACATATACATATAGGTTTATAGATTTAAATACACAAACATATTTATAGTTGAATATACATACATACCCAGTTTGTCTATACATATACAGGCATCATTGGGGGTTGGCCCATGCCGCGCCTTTTTCGCAGCAGCTTGGTCTTGGCCCACAGCAGCTGCCTGCCTGATTGAGCTTTCAGGCGGGCAGCGCTTGGAGGCATCGGTAATCGTTAGCTTACACCATTCATACGCCATTACTGCACCACTAATCCCTTCCCAATAATGGTGTATGAAAGTGGTGCAATGATGGTGTATGAATGGTGTACACCCATAATAGTAAATACCCCCCCACCCAAAAAGAAAGCACGGCGACCTTTTTTTATTAGGGGTTCTTTAATATTCGCGTCACGAACGAACCCCTAATAATCAATTAAGATTCGTTATTAATAAAGATAGACAATTATGATTTCAAAATGTGATTAAATTCCTTTTCAAATTCTATTTAGAATGTTGTAAAAAAATGAATTTGAAAGAGGACTTTTATTATACAGTAAATTTTCAGGATGAGGCCTTTTTATCATTAGGGGGTAAAGACCCTTCTGGAATGAATGCGTTTTCCTATTGATTTTCAATTGCCGCAATTGCAAAAGCAATTAAAGAAAAAAACGCACACATCCGAAAGAATTCCATGCCTATTTTTATTATTTGAGGGACTTTTAGCAATAGGGGAAGGGATATAGCTGCCAGTGGTGTATGAATATTGTAACAATGATGTATGAATGGTGATGTGAGGTGGCACCCTAATGATCAACCATGATTCACTAATTATTCATAAAGCGTTGCTACTGGGCTGGGACTATGGGACTATTCCAGTCTTAGGGTTGATGATGAGTTATTGGTTTTGATTAGGTGGACAGGGGATGAGAAGCAACAATTAAGGTAGTTCGAACATGCCAGGACGTGTGGGGTACCTCATGTGTGTTATCCCAAGATGTTTGGTGAGCAAGCCCAATGAGGGTACCACCATCTACTACCCAGCGAAAACACAACCACGAAACAAATCCCCAGAAATTGACATCATCACTTGATCGGAATTGGTACTTGAATAGCTACGGCTCAGGTTGAAACTCCCTGAAATGCACATGAATAGAGTCCTAAAATGTCTGAAACTTCCCTCACTTTTGTTTACGAGAGCTTTGTCATGTGGCTGCCCTGTGTAAGGAAAACGCTCGCTCGAGCAAGCTGATTTGTTTACCTGAGCCACCGCGTAAGTAAAACTTATGGTCCCGCAAGTGAAGCGTATGGTGAAGAGATCTCTTTCGACATGGGCTAGGAAACATACCTTGGGGACCCCACTCACTTGGCCCCCAAGATCATTTCCTGTGAGAGCAGGGCACAATCGGTAGTAAGCTCTTCCGTGGAGACCTTTGATCCATCTCATTCAGGAACCAGCTGAAGTTTGATCATTTGCGTGGCAGGAAGCATCCTTGTTGTCCAACTATGCTGGGGGCAAAAACATTGATCAAGTTCGGAACGAACATGAAACATATAAAATTGTCATGTGAAATCGTCCATTCAACCCATCACTTACTCAACCATAAATGAGACTTCAAAGCAATCTTAACGATTACTTCCCAGATCTTCCCATCAATTCACATTGACCGCACATATCGCTGCCCACGTCATTGATACATTGACATGAATGTAATGTAACCCATCGATTGACCATTGACCAAGTTCCTCATAGCCCAAAACTTGTTGCAGCCAACGTTGCTCCATTTCTAGGCCCAGCTTTGTCCAGCCACAGGTACTGGTACCAACCAGCCGCTGCCAATGCCCAGTGGATTCGACTATTCGAAGTGCCCTGGCGCAGGAACTGCGTGAGAATTGGTGAAGTCAAATGGTAGAAATGATCATAGCAGTGGTGAAGTCAGGTAGTCTGGTTTGCCTCATGTATACGTACGCATATTATTAATTAATTAATTTATTTATTTGTTTATTTATTTATGTGTATATATATAACATGTATATGCACACTGCATGTTTGAGTTTCATGGCATTTGTTGCATATCCAATTATATCCACCTCGCTTTCTTGGATCACCATGAAGCAACCCATCAGGAACCGGGTGTATCTCTGGTGGAGGGAGCAGTTTCTGAGGTGGGACAACATCGAGTTGTCTGATGACGAGGAGGATGCCGGAAAGCCCCAGCTGGCAGGGCAAGATCCAGAGCCGTGGAGCCCTCCATGAAGCCGGTTTCGTTGGCTCCTCCGGGGCTCCTCCAGGGCTCCTCCAGCAGAAATCAAACACCTACATATGTGCTGTATGTGTTTGTTTGTCTGTGTATGTATATACGTAATTTTTGTATGTATATATATATATACATGTTTGTATGCTTGATAGTATAGTAGAAGCATGCGCGTCCGCAAGCTGGAAGAGATCCAAGTCACTTCCGCATACTGCGCTGGTTGCACAGCCATCAAAAGCAGGAAAAAGCAGTAGACGACCTCGACCAAAAAGCATGTTAGTTCTTGTTTCATGTGGTGAATCCAACTGCAGGGCCGCCTAAAGATGCCAAGCATACGAGAACACCTTCTTTCAGCTCTAGACACAAACACATTCATACATACAGCTATAATATACATATATATATATACAGTTTAGTTTACTACATAATATATAATTCACACACACTCATTTTCACATTACACATGAATGGTGTCTCTGTCACATCACCTCACATGACATTGCATCATACATGGGACAGCAGATCCGCATTGGCATCACCATAAAGGCGCGCATTTCAGCCGAAAATCCACATGTACATACATGCATACATTTGCATACATTGGCAAATTCATACAGTGGTATAATTACATTAAAATGCATGCATCCTCCTTTATTCCTTTATTTTCATGCATATATTCATTCGCACCCTCATGCAATGCGACATGCATCCATTCCTACATACGGTCTTGCATAATTACATCCACAAGCACATACAGACTGTTGTATTTGTTCATTCTCGTGTGAGACTGACAGACCATTCAAGGTGGTTGGCACTTTTCCCTAGGTGCATCCGAACATCGACAAAGCTTCGTGGTGCGACAGCCTAGTTCATGTGCGTCCATAGTCATGGATCATGTGGGAAAAGCTTGATCTTTTTCAAGATCTTTAAGCATTCAGTCCGTTTTTGGGCATGTCATCATGGAGAGTCTGTACTGTACACCTCTGATGACAGGGTCATACGTTAATACGTAGATGTTTATATGTTGTAGATGTATACTCGGACAAGTTTGCACAATCTTTCCGAACATGGACACATTTCCCCAGCAAGAACGGCGGACAGCCCATGACAACCTCATGAATTTCAACATGTTGGGTCAAGGACGCGCATCTCGGTATGTCTGGGATTGATGACGTTGACCAGGTTGATGTAGCCTCCCAACAATGTTGGGGCGCATGTGAAAAAATGCTTAACCAACGTCAAGCATGCATTTTCATTCAGAATTGGCATTGTAAGTAGGAAGATCGCCATTTGCGAAACATGGATTTGAGTCTGGTTGGGAAGCTTGACTTCAGCAGCTCAAGCTGCCAACGAATACAACAGTGAAGCTGCTACCTGTCAATATCCAGTCAAGGTCATCCCTCAGAATTGTGTATCGACCTCAAAACCGCTTACAACTGGAACCTTTTAGCCGTGGTGAGAGCCCCTGTCTATTCCTTTGTTGGACTGGCACTCTCATGAACAATGGCCGGCTTTGCATGACGGTCCAACTCTTCTCAAAGGGCTTTATTATTTCACAGCCAACTCTACAGCCTGTCAGTATTATGTGATTTAAAATTCCAAGAAAAATTGAGCCGATATATTCTAATGCAATAGAGGATTAATAGAGGATCAAAAAAGAGTGGACCTCAATTGATGAGTGTTTTGCCCGTTTCAACCCTTTCAGAATATCATTGTCACTGGAACATGCTGATGCAGAACCAATTTTTTAAAGCTCGTTCTATTCTATTTACTTGTATTTCCGCGTAATCCCATTCGGCAAGATTCAGGCAGAGGTTTTGGCACAATATTCTGACAGTGTTCCATGACATCCATCATGAATTGGATTGCTTCCATTCCCTATTATGGGCACCTGCGTCTACGCTAACTGCAAGCTGTATTGTCATTATTTGGCTACATATCATATCATCCATCCATCATATTCTAGTCGCTCAGTATAACATGATGGTAGCTATGCCAAGCTATATCATATGTAGCATAATATGTGGCATATCAGCATATTACTTGTATCTACGTTTAGCACATGCTCAATAATATCATCTACATTCATCTACCATTATGATTATCCATTCTGATAGTGTCATGATGCCAGTTGCTGCTCTCAACTCTGGACGCCTCTGGACGTCTTTCAGGTTCAGATACAAGCACCAGAATCGAGTCGAAAAGGACGAGGCCCTTTGATGCGGTGATGCCATAACCTCGATGCAGGATGGTCAAGTGTTCAGAAGGGGAGTGGGCCAGTACCCCGTGGCATAGACTGCTTTAAGGATGTTTGAGGCGTTTTATTGCTCAATCATGACCAAATTGCCTTCGTGTTTGCGGGTTTCTCAGTCTCTTCATCGAGCTACGGATTTTTATTGGTACGATTCTTCTTTTGTCGCAAATGCATATTGCATACATGGTGGTTTCTCAAAATAGGGTCCCCCCCAAATCATCCCATATCAATCATTGTCAATTAATTGATAACCCAACCATTTTTGGGGTCCCCTCTTTTAAGAAACCACCACATAGATGGATGCATAGTATCAATATACCATACATCTACATACTTTCTACATAGCTGCTGCGTCATCATCATCATCATCATCATCATCATCATCATCATCATCTGAGCTCTGCAAAGTTTGTCGATTGTACTTTACCTCTGCATGTTACCAACGGTGCTCTCAGCAGCTTTTCTTGTGGTGCAGGATGAGGAGAGGAAGCAGCTGAACCTAGAGAAAGAGCTGCAAAAGCTTCGCAAGGTTCGAACCAGTGGACTGATTTACAGCTCATATTTTTTCAAATGAACAATGGCGATGATCTTCACCAGCCCTTAAAACCTCATCAGGAAGGGGTATCTGTCAACCCATCTAGTTACGTGGGATAAACCACTGATGAATTTCATGGTGATTAGCAGTCTATCCCTGAAAACCTGCTTGTTCCTGTCTAGCTTTTGCACAGGGAACACTTCACAAGCGGTTGGTTGTCATAAACCTACAGGGGTTTCTGCTGATTGTCACGCACAAGATGAGGGATTCCCTCGCACTTGTCGGGACACCAGCGGCTTTTAACCACAGCCCCCATCAACAAAACCCTGTGGTAGGACGTGGGGCTTAGGAAATCGGTGAACAACAGGGTACTCCATGGTAGTTGGGAAATCTGCACTGATGTTGTTCATCGGAGCCATCGCCATGGCCCCTTTCGGGGCAAAGCATCCAATTTTGGGTGAACAGCGGAGACATTTGCCAACTACTTGTTTGCCCAATTTTACCCTGTTTAATCTACCCTGTTAATTTAAGCTTCATGCATCATACTGGGTTCATGAAGACTGGGTTACGTTAGTGTTTGTTTACCAAAAAATACTGTACATGGTTCCGATGAGTAGAGCGATGGTGACCAAGTTGCGGATGTAACATTTTGCATCGACGGTGGACTTGTCCATGCGTCTCTACGACTTGATACTGTGTAGACTGGAAAGCACAGAAGGGAAGTTGAGGCAAATTCAGTATGTCCAATGGGTCATCCAGAATACCTGGCCTGGCCTAGCTTGGGTAAACTTGTGATGAGAGGCTGATAGTTTGTACAGCGTCGTTTCCTCGAGCCCTGAGTCATCCAGGATACACTGGTGGATGCGTATTTCTTGGATGATAGTACAGAACCACTTGATGACTACCTCATAGATGTTGGTTGGATCCGGGATGCGGGCATGCGACAGGAGTATGACAGCTTCGGAGAGGGTGGCAAGGAACACCTGAAGGCGAAGAAGGTGAAAAGCCAAATGGAAAAGGCACGCGGGGTCAGACTGAGTTTTTGCCAGGTATTTGAGTTTGTGTCCTGCAGATATGTTTTGTCATGATCATTTTCGTCTCAGTCCCCATGACTTTCTCTCTATTCTATAGTTACAATCTCTTTGTTCCGCTGCCATTCTTTAAAAATCTGCACTGACATCGATCTCAGATCTCACGCTGATTCAATCTGCTTGTATTCCGTCTTCCACTTGTTTAATTCCCTTTTGTCTTTCTGTTGATATTTTTCTTGGTTTGATTTGTTCGGATCCATTCTTTCTCATGTTTTCCTTTTGCAGCTTTTTCACTTCTTGTCTGAAATTTGTACTTGTTGTACTTGTTGTATCCTTGCCTTTCTTCATTGTAGAACTTCATAAAAGTCAACTGTTGCCCTTGTCTACAATTCCTGCGCCCGAGAGACTCAGATTTCTCACATTGCATATGGATCTAAAACCTTTTGAGTCCAGTATGTGTTTGTAGATTTGTGTTACTATATTCCCAAAACTCTCCTCACTGTCCTCCAAAAAGCCCAAACACACAAGTCTCGAGATTGACAATCACAAGAACTCTCTGTCATGTGTTTGTTCTTTATGAATATTAGCATCTCTATCTGTTTTGTAGCATATGTATATAATACATACATAGATACTTGCAGTATATATTTGAATTCTAACTCGTGGCAGTCAATCTTATGAAGCTCAATGGCAGTGAAGGTCAACCACTACCAGGATGTGTGTCCTTGGAAATAAAGGCTGCAGGGTTGGACGCTGACAATGTACAGAAAGTCATCTATGATATGTGTGAAATCTATACGATATTTAAGACGCAGACATTGTAACATAACATGAACACCCACCTATACATACACCTAATAGGCACCTATTCTGGCTGCTGGTTCATTGCTCAGATTGGTCATTGGTTGGAGGTATCGCCATCTTGTAGCTCAATATATTGACTCATGGTGAAACTTCACATTTTCGTTGAATCCGACTACTTGTTACTTATCACTTATTCCACTTATTCCACTTATATATCTCCATATCTTCACATGCTCAACCATTTTTATTCAACCCTACTGATTGATTGTTACTCACATTTGGATACAAAGTATTATGAAATGACCTTCCCAATGAATTTTCTTGTCCCATTACACCTTGGTACACTGAGCTCTTGCTCACACCTTTGTTCTTGGACGCGGCAGGTGGAACAGGACTTGGAGACCTTGTTGAAAAACAAGACCCACGGCGGCAGTGGTGGTAGCCTCCTGGAAACCCAGGGATAGGAGGGCCTTGGTACGAGAAACTGATCATCTAAGGGTTAGGATTCCAACCCTACTGTATTTGGGAGGGTCTCGGTTTCTTTTTTCTGGCTAGATTTCTTTTGAAAGGTTCATTGATCGGATTATCACTATTGTATCTTGGATTTTCCCGGGTTGGTAGGACAATCAGGATTTTTCCGGGGCTGCCAACCACTGGGTCGGTGATTGAAGGATCAGACCAGTGGCCCGTGATGGCGCATTTTGAACCTTCAAAAGTCTACAGCACCATGAGGCACCTACAAGAGTTGATTCTTTATCGAGCGCTGTCCTCCGTGGTGGCTGGTCATGGACAGACTTGCCATGCAAGCACTTGCATGGAACCCTGCAGACGTCAGTGTAACCGGGACCAATTGTAAAAATATGACCTACTATCTACTGTAGTAGAAATATCTTTAAACACATCATAGTAACATCAGTTAACATGACCTACAGTCCGACTATACATACATTATATTGTAAAAACATGACCTACAAACAGATCAATATAACATCCGCTTCAACTGATATGCCCATGCGCACCCCTTAAAACTCGCCCAGCTGTGACATGCCGCACAGCTCCCCCAGGAAATGGAATGCGGATACCATGTGCAAAACCGCTGGGGGCTCCAGCAGTATCAACGTGTTGCTGGGTACAGCAGCTCCCTAGCCGTGGGTCAAGATGGACCAACCAGCCAACCATGCAACCAACTGGCCACATTAATAAGATAGACATATGGCAGTAATCAACACAGATTAATCAGATAATAAGAAGTTCATAATCAAAGATACTAACCTGCTAAAATTTATTGATTGTTCATGACGGCAATTAGCGGCTGAATAAATAGATACACCCATACTCTATTTTTGGTTGCGACAAATCTAACGGCTGCATCCTTTTGGTTGAACTTGTTGTTTCTATGTGAAGAGAGGCCTAGGGGGACCGCTGACTCAGAGGCGATGCGGATTCCTGTGACCTACTGTGATCATGAAATGTGTTTCTACAAGCATTTGCAGGTATCTACAGGCAAATCTGGAGGAGGAATTGGTTTTGTTTGATCTTCGCGAATTCCATTTGACCAGTTGAGGGCACGTGATTTCGCAAAGGTATTTGGTTTCCTTGGCGGGTTCTTTCCTTACGCGGCACACGCAGCCTGAACCAATTTTCGTTGGTGCGAGTGGCCACCAGCCGCACCATAAAGGCAGAAGAAAAGACAGTGCTGTCCGAGAGCAAAGAAACTCCAGGGCCCGGTCTCACAGTGGGCGCGTGGATTTTGTGGTTTGGACTGGTTTGTTGGCAATGGAGTAATGATAAGGAATGATTTATATAGTACTAATAGATACTAATAGTGATTTATTAAGCAATGCATTTTGTAGTTTGGAATGGTTTGTAAGGTTGATGGAATGGATTGTGAGCAATGGAGATGAAAATGATAAGTAATGATTTATATAGTACTGATACTGTAGTGATTAAAATTGTAACCTATGGATTGCAACAGTAGTTAAACACAGTTGGCGATGGCGCACACAAAAAGCAACACTGAGAAATCAATGATTGGGGGGAGCTATAAATAGTGAAAACCAGTAATTACAAATGGTTATGTTGCGAGCATACTCCTGACCACCATCCGCAATTTAAACTTGTCAACATTATGTTTGAATACATACATATATACCTATACTTGAATCAATATATGATATATTTTTCAAATATCATATATATATACACTTATATTTTTTGCATATATAGAAACATACATAATGGTTACATGCTATGGATGTAATACAATATAACTTGATATGACAGGATGTCACATGATGAGAAAGAACAAAACATACCGATACTGGCGTGTATGATGATCGATCATGTGCTACACATATATGTGTCATGACACAGCATGTGCATATTGTGGATCTATGTGCACATCCTTGATCAGGGCCACGCGTTGTCATGACCTCTGACAATTCATCACATACACGTTGCAATTTGTGACTTGTGCTGGAAATCGCACAATCTCTTTAACCAATGTGTGTCGTGACATCACTAGACTGATACTTGTATTTTAACCCGTTGAGATGCATGTTCCCGTACTAGTACTGGCATGATGAAAGTTGGAAATATTTTGTGAGCACATGAGTTTGTTCATAATGGTGTACCCTTAAAAACCCGTATGATTCGTGTTTTCCCCCTTCTTAATGACCCTTTATGGACCACCCGATCTGCGACAACGATTCATCATGGTAATTGTAGTTGCTGAGAATGATGCTGAAGTAATGCTGCTAATTGGTCATCATCCATCATGAATGGTCAGAATGGTTCAGAGCATGTAATACTATATATGTACATATTTCAAGCGAGCGAGAGGGGTCTCCATAGATTGGACCAGAACGAATACAGGGTTCAAGACGATGCGATACGGACAGCAGTTATTGTTGGTGAAGTCCTGCGGGCGGATGGCCACAGCGAATCATATTGCTGGCGTTGGGAGCGATTGGGAGCCACGGATATCCATCGCTTTAAGGGTGGAGCTAGGCAGCTACCAGGAGTGTTGAAACCACATGGTGGTACATGGTAGTACATGGTTGATTTTTGAAAATGATATGTTAGTGTATGCATATGGATGGGATACTAACAACCATCATCATCATCTGCTATCCGCAGATGTCCTGATCCAACTTGTTTGATCATAGTTTGAACATCACTCTTTGTCAGCATAGTTTCAGTCATAGGACTGTTTTCAAGCAAGCCGACTTGATCAATCATCATATATGGTTGGTAGTTTGTCCATGAAACCCTGCTTTGATGCAATCCATATTCCAAGCCATTGTGTAGTACGCCTCGTCAATGATGACTGGGGCATGCAACCTACCGTGTCGACAGTCATTTCTATCCAATTAGCGGCAACACATGGAAATAACAAGGACCAATTTATTAGTCACTACCCTTTGACAATCAAAGATAGAAATAAAAAGCTGCCAGCTGGATCGGAGTAGATAAATCATCTACAGCCATGTTTTTTTTTGCGGCCAGCCATGTGGGATGACGGGAGGGAAGCATATGATCAAGCATCGTTAATCAGCCATCATGACCCATGCTTCACCATCATCATAAAGCAGAAACCATCCTTCCATCACTAATAGTCCACTATTAACCATTGTCAGTATCAGGCTCGTTAATCATCATTAAGTATCATGAGCCAATATCAACCATAGTTAACCATCAACCATTGTTTGGTTGCATATTTCATATATCCGTAATCATAAAACCATCCGATGATCGTTTAGTATCATATATTGACCATTGTTTGTCATCACCAAACATCATTAAGTAAGCATCATTGAGTATCATAAATCCATTGTACTCCCAGATGTACCAACAAACAGTCCATTGTTAATCATCATTAACCACCAACATCATTAACCATGAACCATCATTAAGCATTATTAAGCATCAATAACCATCATCAAGCATCATTGATTAAGCATCATGAATCATCATTGATCATCATTAATCATCATGAACCACGAATCGTAATCATACAATTATAATCATGAACCAATCTCAACCGATTCCTTGCCTATGACCCAAGCCACCATGATGACGACGCCCAGGCCAGAGCCCAGACTGCAGGGCGAAGCAGTTGCAGCAGGCGAAGCCGGCGAAGCCCTGGTCCACCCAAAAAAAAAACCTGGAACGAGGTGAAGGATACGGTTCATTGGTAGATTGATGGATTGGTAGATTGATTTGATTGATTTGATTGATTTGATAGGTAGATTATCTCCGGTGATCTTCGGTTCATTGGTTGAATTTTGATAGATTGATGGATTGATTTGATTGACTTCATTGGTGGGTTGATTCATTGATTGATCGATTGTCACAGGCCTTGTTTACTGGAAAACTTGGATGTTTCATCGCATCGCTTCATGGGACTGCAAGCCACGATTCAAGAAGCACTTATTGGTTAATCTGTTGCTCTAAGGCTGGGGATGTTTTTCAATGGCTAACTTGTCCCCGCAACCGGATTGTAGAGCATCTATACAGTTCTGTTAGGCTCTCCCTTTGAAACGCATTTATAGCGGATGAATGTCAGTTCAGTGTATCGTGACTGAATGGAATTACGGATTTCTGCTGTTGTTTTGTTTTATCTATGTATGCATGCGTATTATTGACACATGTGCACACACTTCTTGTTGGCGTTGACTACATTTTCATACAGCTTCGTGCATGCTGAAGCCAGAGCTTGAAAGAAGATATGTCTCCAATGTGGAACTTCTCCAAAGGCGGTTGCGTCTCAGGCTTGGCCTAGTTGCAATGACCAGAGTACGCAATGATGCGCCAAGCCAGGAGAACCAGTACGCCCTGCCAAAAAATGATCAGTTTACAAATGGAAACTGTTGGTTTTGGGGGTGCCATTATTTTGGCTCATACCTGTATCAAGGACTATGTGGACACAGTCCAAAGCGTCCCAAGTTGTTCACACTTTGCTTTTGATTGAGCCGCCAAACATGGCTGAATTTGTGTGTGTTCATTGCTCCTGCGGTCCAAATTCAGGGCGAGCATCGGATACTTTCTGAGTATTGGCTATGTCGCTATCACAGATGGACGACGGTATCTCGAAAATCTTGAAATCAGATCTATACATGTTTGCGGCATGACCCTATCTCAGTAGTTAGTCATCCCAAAAAGGAACATGATGGTCCTTGATTTAATTTTTACCAATATGCCCAATTTCAAGAAGTGGCCACCATTCCGATTGAGTAATTATTTTCCAGACTTGGAACACTCTCATCCACTCGTCATTTTTCCACAAGTGTAATTAAACAGTTTTTAGGTATTGGAGGATTCTATGAGGTCCAGCTTTGCTGATGGTTGACACTATGGGGTCGGCTACATGGAAAAGCAACCTGCTGCAGGCTATTGCGAATTCGTTGAGGAGAATGAGGACCCAGCAGATCGGTCCCGGCTGGTTGCGTGGAACCAGCAGATTCACATGGAGGTACTGGTAACAACAGAATCGTGAGCTAAGTTTAAGCCAGCTGCAGACATCTGGAGCATATGCCAAACAATACTGAAGGTTGATTAGGTCTTGAACATTTTGGCAGTATTGATTATGCATTAGGCATCAAGTGATCAGCTTGATCATTGATTGGCTGCACTAGGACTAATACATTCAGCATTGACTATCAAAACAATAGGATAGCATCCTCACACAATACTGGGAACAGAACTCTTCTTGGGCTGTTGGAAAATGATCCATGACCCAGACCTATCAGCCAAGCAATATCTCAAGTGATGGTGGTCCCTCCAACCATGCCCAATGGCGACTCCAATGTCTGAGGCAATCAAGATAGAACAGGCAGACAGTCACAGGGGCGCCACCGGACAATGCCAACCAATCGGGCTTTGATCGCGAGTTGATTTGGTAGGGGGGTTCCAACACATGCTCTCTGAAAGAGTTGTCTCACTTGGGTGCAAGCAAGGCTGTGTCTTTGCAAGTTTAGATTATGATCAACCGGACAATCACTATCAACTAATACAACTTATAACCATTAGTTGGGGCCAGTTGAACGTTGTTGTCATTCTACCCAGTTGCTCAGTGTTTCCCACTGCAGCTCGTGCTGCCTTCCTCCTCCCAACACAACGTGACAGCGACAGTCTCCTGGATGAAAATGTGTTCTTCTGGCTGGTTTAGTTGGCGGTACATTATATTGGTATGTGACAAAATCGGGTAACCAATAACCCACCAAAAAATGTTCATGTTACCACAAAACCATTGGTTTTGGGTGTACCCTTATTTTGGCACATACCCATATCCCAATACATTGATGAAGTGGTTGGTGCTGGCGATGATAATGATTGTGATGGTGATGGCCGTTTTTCACGGTAGTGGCGGTGGTGCTGGTGGTGGTAGTAGATGAAAAACACGCAAAATAACTAGGGATCTCATTGTACACCATATAGGTAATGATATACAGTATATACAATGTAGCATCCCTGAAGGTTGTTCGCAGCAACAGTGGCTGAAGCTTGCCAACCATATTTTTCTTCGAAGCTGGGCATTTCTCGTCAGGATTTGCTCGAGAGCTACATCGCTCTGGGAGAGGAAGAGGACAGTCGTAGCCACATCTCCGGCAGACGGCAGAGGCTACCAAAAACTGGTGGCCCGGAACTGGTGGCTGAGAGTAATGGTAAGTGGTTGGGTCAAAGGAATCGACAGCCATTGTGCTTCCAGTTTCCGTTATAGTAGGTAACCAACCCCAAACAACAATGGTAGAAATCAGCGGGTTACCTACTATAATGGTAACTGGAAGCATATGGCAAGAATAGGCAGCAAGAGATGAGCTTTTCCATCAACACATATGTGTCATGTAGCATGTAGGGGGTTGAAATGACCAGCATGTCATGTTTTCAGGGGGATGGGGGTTTAGCTGCCTAAAAAGCCAGCTCTAGATGATGGGGATATGCAAAAGTTCAGGAAATATCATCCAAGTGTCAACTACGTCAGTATCTTGGGAGCTCGCAGTCTTGTACCAAAAGTCCAGCAGTGACCAACCACTGACAGAATCGGGTAGGGATATGTTAGGCTGCTAGTGTCAACGATGATGGTTCGGCCCTGACTCGAACATTTGAGGATACAAGATGTGCTGGGTCAACATGCGGCGTGGACAGCATGTGGATCATTGGCATTCGTTGGCCATCAAGCACCATCTACTTACCATTATTACCACTATTACCAATATTACCATCATTATCCATTATTACCACTAATACCATTGTTACCATCATTATCCATTATTGCCACTATTACCACGATTACCATTATTACCAGTATCCATTATTGCCACTATTACCATTACTACCATCATCATCCATTATTATATCATTATCCATTATTATCCAGCACCATTGCCTTGAGGGTCTGGGCTTGAAGCTCTAACATGATGGCCTTGGGCCTTGGAGAATCTGCGCTTCCATTGCGCATGACACGTGGGAATCTGCACGTCAGTGGCAAGCTTCGTGGAGACGTGCCGTAAGCAGCAGCCCGCTTCATGCTGGTCACGATGTGGTTGTTGTTCTGTTTCACCTTGCTGTGGTTGTTGTGGTTGTTGCTGGTTGTTGCTGGTTGTTGCTGGTTGTTGGTTCACCTCATGATGATCACCATGGTTGTATGCTTCACCTCATCTATAAATTGCGCAGGGAAGTCCATGTAAACTATACCGAGCTTGGAGATTCTGAACGATGCACTTCTGGCAGCCAAAAGGACTTGGAGAAAGTGGGGAACTTTCTGCGACAGTACGGCGGAAAGTTCCTGGAGGGAGTGCCTGGGCTGCAAAGTGTTGAGACTCAGAGATGGGATGATGATTTTGAAAAAGTTTGGGGAAACTTGGCACCACCATACCTTGGCATGTGCAAAATGGCTCAGGACCAACACGGAGGCAAGGATGGAAGTATCAAGCTTCTGTGGTGGAACTGCTGAAGGGAACCTTTGTTGACAAGAACTATGATCATCGTTTTGGTTGGATCCAATGATCCAAAATGTGAGAGGCATGTTCAGATTTCTGGCACGGACATCCTCATTTGCTGACATTCGCGTTGTGTTGCAGGCATTATTCCCAACCACGCGCTTGTCCAGAAATGCTGATACCCTCCCATAAACTGGTAGCTTACCTACTGCAAACGACTATTTGGTGGTGTCCCCCATTCATGGATGCCATATCCTCTGTATTTCTACGCTTGATGGTGTGACAAGTCTCTTGACCCCTGGAAGCGCTCTGAGGAACATGCAGAGTATGGGAGACCCAGATGCGCGGTACTGACAGGGTTTCCGAAAATCAGGGATTGCGACATCTCCCTTTGTAGATATGGATAGCAGATGGCAGGGTTCAAACATGGAGTAATTAGTAAAGAAACCATTTGGGTGGTTGAGAATTGTTAGCCAGAGGCTAACCATGCCTTAGCGTTGAAGCAATGGTAGAGTGCACCCTCATATGGGTCTCTCCATTCCATCGATTATCGATTAACTAATTGTTAACTAATTGTCGATGAACTGGTTTTAACAACGGTGAACTATACCTTGTTTGATAAACAGTTGATAAGACATGGTCAATGAAGAGTTTCAGCGGTCAACCTGATGATCAACAATTGGCACCTGCCCACGTACCAAGATCTGACGTGATGCTGCGCTGCTTGGTTCGTCCTCCGATCTTTTCAGCTCCCCACAGGTTCGTCACCGAAGACAATTGGGTGGTTTCTCAGAACCATAAGGTGGTTTCTCAAAATAGGGGACCCCCAAAATCATCCATTACTAGTCATTAATAGTAATAAACCAACCATTTTTTGGGCCCCCTATTTTGAGAAACCACCATAACTACAACAGTGGAGTTGGTCAGCACATGTCAGCACAGTCAGCACCCAAAAATCAAAGTTGTAACGTGTAAGTTTTTCGGCAGATTGGTTGTGGCAACAGCAGGGATTCTTTCAGTTGAGTACTAGTTGTTGTTTGGCTATTGATTGTAAAGCATACCTGATATGGGTGGTTCTCAAACTAGGGGTATCCCGAATCATCCAATATTGATCATTTATTTGCAATAAAGCATTTTTTTGGGCACCCTCATTTTGAGGAACCACCAAATGTGTGGAGGGTCGAAATTACCCATGATGGGAATGCAACAGATTGAAATTCCTCAATTCATGATGATGTGTCTGCTCTCATTGACAATATCATGTCCTTATTGTGGCCCAAGAGTGCGAAATGTGAATATCCCAAGATTCAACCCAGACAGGTATTCATTTACAGGGGATACGCAACAATAAGCCGCCCCTATAGTATTGTCCTGAGCAGTTTGTGATTGCAAAATAGGGTGAGTCCCATGATCATGAATCTTCCAAGAACGGTATATGATCCTTCCATACTCCATGACTGAAATCCCAAGAAACTACTCTGCTCTTTGGACGATCACAACCACCTCGCATCCGAATTCCAATGTCCCTTGCAGGTCGTATCTCCTATTGGATTGTCTCGAGAAGGAAATGAATGGCCTCCACAAGGACCTGCATCATTGGGATCTGCGCTCGGGTAGGGTCAAAGTGTCATGGCGGCTGCCGTATTTTCGTTGAACCGCCTTGATCGAAAGGGACACTGAGAACTCCTTCCAGGTCAAGTTCCCGTGTTCCGACTCGCCGGTGACAGAGATGGCGAATATGTATCTTACACAGTTTTTGAAGTCCCAGCCATTTCTATGCCATTTGTCAGCGCTCTACCCGGTTGTACCAACACGACGAACAACATGACTAGCGTTGATTGAAATGTGGCAATCCACAAAGTCACACAGGTGATGTGAGTCCTTGCTTGTTCACTCACTCATTGTGATAACCAGAATGACATACAACAAACATGTAGAGATCGATAGGTGTTCTTACAAACATTTGTAACGTGGTTGGCATTGACTGTTTCATGTTCTGTGTTTGTTAGCAAAAAGTTCACGGTCCACACATGCAACAGATCAACGATCCATGCCATGCATGGAATGTTTTTGCAATTCTCTGGTTGGCCTCAGGACATGCACTCGGCAAATCGCAAACACTGTTGAAGACACGGAGCTTGAACAGCCTGTCACATCATACAACTTGTAAGTACGCGAGGAAAACGGTTCACCCTTCCCTCATCACGTGGTACCTTTGCTGCATTAGTAGGTATAATGAGTCTGACCAGGTCGAACCTCTGTGCAAAGATGATATATTGACACTTCCAATGCCAAAGGGGTGTTCTCTTTCCTCTGCCCACACATGCACACTATGAAGCACAACATCAATGAGAAGCTATCTCAAAGGCTCACGTAGCTTCACTCGAATTATCTCCTCTTTTCCATTTTAATAGCTGATCTACCATATACCAGCAAAGATTGATAGGTTTTTGCAGATCTCCAATCAATTGTGCATCACCAACACATACAAACACTCATCCTCGACCCTCAAAGATGTTCGTTTCTGTGTTCCAAGATGACACCTGTCCTTCGGCCGAGCTAGGAGATGACGCAATCCGTACGGCAGCCACTTGATTTCCGGCAGCCTTGCGATGGCTGCGCATGGCTTTCCACCTTATGCTTGTTGGATGTTACCGAATCTCATAGGATCTTACAGGTAGTATGATTTATATTGATTATATATCATTTTTACTTATACTATACCCGTTTCCTAATTTCCATCTTTCTTATGTGCTCATGCATATACAGTACATTTTTAGACGAACGCGCAATGCACCCGTGGATGCAAGAATACCTGCCCTGCTGAGCTTGTAGACGCAGTTTAAGGGTCCACTTGTGGTGTGCATGTGAACACTGTATGCACACACACTGACATCGACATATCACATATACCTACCTAATCTCATACCAAAATAGCAATCGAATCTCAATATATTTGTCTATATATATATATACCGTATATGTAAAACCATATGTACATGAATATGATATACATCTATGTAGCAGCACAATTTCCAATGCAATGTATGGTACAACCAATTTCATTACCTCCTTTGATCATTTGTCTTGGCATCCGAAGATCATGCATTCCAAAAAAATATGCGCAAATATAGGGCGAATTCCTGGATGCTGTATGCGGGTGTCCATCAATTTGGTACTATCGGAAAGACCATACGTAAAGGGCCCCTGCATTGCAACTTCTGAAAGTGACCTCCAAGGCATACTATAGAACCATGTTTCTTGTCCATCGAAATGTATGATGCTTATCGCTTTCTCTCTATCAAAATGGACGTTTCTTATCCCCGACATCCATAGTCAGGTTCTAAAAAAGACTATTCAAACATGTTTGTTGACCCTTTTAGATCGACTATTAACACATTTAAAATTAAGTCCACTAGATGGTTTAATGATCTTTCTAGATTACAATGTGGATTAGAAGTCCACTAGAACATGTTGAGAGACTACACGTGTAGGTCCACCATTTTTCTCGAGGTTTCTGCCCTGGCCCAGGTACCAACTGCTGGTGCAGCTGCGGGAGTTTAGTCGTGCCAGTGGGCGGCCAGCGCGTCACTGGGCACCGGTGGCGTGAATGCTGACCCGGGGAAAGCATGACCTACCGTCCTTGGGGATGAGGAGTTCATGGGTCTACAAGGTGGGAAAGAATTGACTCCAGATGGGCCAGATGTAGACCCCCACCAGGTCGATTTAGAGTGGATCTGGATGAACTGCATGGGTTTTGGATCTGATGTAGAGCCCCTTATGCATGGAAATCCCTCGGGTGTAAGAAACGATATGAGGTGTTCGAGTAGGTTTGAGTTGTATTCCTCTCATGAATCGCCATGAGTAAAGTGGTCAATCATTTGGTTTACTTGGGGAATAGATGCATGCAAGGGCTTCAGAGCTCCGGCCATGAAAGGTGTTCAGATTTGGTTTTGACCCTTGGACCTCACTTGGGGTTCGAATAGCAGCATTCAGTTAACATTCTGAATGTCAATGGATTTGGGCATGTGAACATTGAACTCATTGAATCTCACCAATTCTGTCGGTCGTCATGACTACCCTTGATTTCGCTTGAAATCTGCAGTCAAAAATTCGGACTCCTAAACTCACAGGCGTAAACATGCGCAAACAATTAGCGGATCATTTTGAGTGGGAACACTGCCAAATTGAAAGGTGCCTGTATGGACGCTCCGAGTGTGAGTTGTGTTGTTGCATGTTGCTGTACAGTACCTTGGAAATGTTCAGGTGCAGGTGTAAGCCGTAGTTTCCCTCTTAACGATAGGCTGACCATGAACTATAGGTTCTCCCAGGCATGTTTACATAGCACCAGAGAGGAGGATGAACTAATAACCTCTAGACTGCGGTAATCGTGATGGATTCGAGAGCTTACAAGACTTCACAGGTACACGTGGCGTTCACAAACGCTGGGGCATCTGAATTGTCAGAAGTTTTTTTTTTTTTTTTTTTCCGGCTTTCTCCATCATTTGGAAAACCATACTCTAAACTCTGTATTTTTTGCACTTCTTTTCCGGAGTCGCAGTGTGAAGATCCATCCACTCTCAAGCAACGACTGTCCCACATGCCAATTCTCCGGATATCAAATCTTCAAAACCAGCACTCCGGGGCTTGCTTGCACTCTCAGGTGACTCAGTGAATCCCATCTTCCAACGTTTGATTGAGTCGGGGTGACCCAAACAGGGATGGGAGTGCCAGTCTTTTGATACGTAGTCATGGACCCAACAAGATGGAAGAGTCCTGTGGTATTCCGCGCCCCATGCTTATCATCTACCATCATGTACTATCCCAATATGACTAGAACATTTTAGGTCAAACAAACCGTCAAACACGTTTACAAACTACTTGAGACATATATTTGGTTCATACGGCGGCTATCAATTTGATATCCTGAGATGAAACATGGACAAGGGTCAATGCCAGCTATCCAAATAAGCAGACTAGCGAAGACCAATCATTCTTGCCAGTCCTGTCTAAGTTTAGAATCGGGTGTGGGCCCCCAGGCCGGCAAAGAGTGATTGTTTTTTTGAATTTTCAGGGTTCGCAAAGGAAGAGAGCTTGTTTTTGGACAAACTACGCTCTATGAAGTAAACACAGCAATCACTGCGGAGAAAAGGCGCCATCACTGCGTTCAGCGGTGTCGCCACAAAGAATCCAACAAGAGTCACCAGTAATCGCTGAATTCAAATGTACAAGAACAATCAAGAAGACATGCTATATTTGGATGTCATACAAGAAAGACACATGTGCGACTCAAAATATTTTGTTCCATGCCAGAATTTCATACAGTACCACATTACATGCGTACATGCCAAGCATGCTGTGGCAGTGATATATACTGTGAAGTTGACTGAGAGAGTTTTTTTCCAATAAGAATGGATCTCAATAATTATGATCATTAACAATTCACAAAGATCCTCAACATACATGGTGGTTTCTCAAAATAGGGGACCCCCCAAATCATCCATTAATAGTGTGAAGAGAACCTAGTCACGCGCCAGGTTGTCATGTGTAGCTTTCACATCCCCCGCTGACATGGGCTCAACAGGGCCCTTGAGTCATTCGCGGCGCGCAAAACATGGAGTGCTGAGACATCGGACTGTCACGATACCGATCAGTTTCCATACTGGTAGCGGAGCGGTTAGCGACCCTCCGTGGTACGTGCAGATCCTGAGGCCTTTGTGCCATCCGCGTTGCGAGCGAGAAACCAAGAACAGTGTTCGAGAAATAGACTGATCTCAGTGACAGTCCTTTGCACGGCTGGCGTCGTCGCCAGCGATTGCAGAATCGTCGAAATGTCCGTGGCGGGACTCAAATACGGAGCCGAGCGGACGGGGTCAGCCCCATTGGAAACAAAATCAGGGAGCTACATCTTTGCAGGAGATGCAGCGAGTTTTCACGACTGGGAATTCCGGACAAAGCTGCGGATCCAGCTCTTTGAGCAGAAGACCGCAATCGTCGAAGAAGATGGCTTTGTTGCCCAACCACAAGCCGAAGAATTGCCGAACGGGTATCCGGACCAAGAGGAACCCGAAGCGGCTGAAGGAGAAGAGGAATTCCCCTTCCCAGGTGCCACGCAATCGCCTGCAGCAAGCCCCAAAGCTGCACCAAAGGCTAGCATGAGCCCCAGTGGAAGCCCAAAGCAAAAGCGCAA
>VSDK01025189.1:345270-369772 GCA_009767595.1 Symbiodinium kawagutii
CCCTCTTACTCATCAGAGTTCCAGTGTACGGTTTGTCAGACTCAGGCCGTGGTTTCTTCCTGCAATTGGATGAGGAAGCCAAGAAAGCCGGATTGACACCAAGCCGCATCTACGCTGCATTTTACTATTTGATGGTTGATGGAGTCTGTGAAGCCATGCTGACCACGCATGTTGATGATATCCTGTTTGCAGCAACAGAGAAGGGACAACCTGCGGTTGATCGCTTGTTGCAAAAGTTTGATCTTGGAGCACAAGACAAGAAGTCGTTCCGATACTGCGGAAAGCAGTTCTCTGAAGTTGAAGATACAGATGGAACAACTGCGATTACCATTGACGTGATTGACAACACTCGAAGGATCTCCGGAATCCAATTCGAAGCAACACGTCTTGGCACTGACCCATTGGAGGCGTCTGAAGTGACGACCCTACGCTCTGTGGTAGGAAGCCTGGCTTGGATAGCCAGACAAGCTCGCCCTGACATCGCCTACCGAGTGTCGAAATTGCAGACATCGATCAAAGGAGCGACCTGCGCTACTTTGGCAGAAGCAAATCGTGCAGTGAATTTTGCTGTTGACAACATGGAGCTTGTGAAGCTCAGGTTTCCAGTTGGATGGATTGATTGGCAGGATTTCGCCATCCTGACCATTACCGATGCTTCGTTCAGCAACGAGCCCGGTTTCAAATCACAGCAAGGACGTGCCACGTTCATTGCATCAGCCAAGGAGCTGAAATCCCAGACCGAGACACTTCGTGTCTTTCCATTGTCGTTTTCCAGTACGACGATTAAGCGCGTCTGTCGGAGTACGCTACAGGCCGAAACGTATTCGCTACAGAGTGGCCTGGAAATCGGAGATAAACTCCGTGGACTACTTGGAGAAGTCCAAGGCCACATCGTCAACCTGAGGCAATGGGAAGAGCAATCCCGAGAGAAGATCCCACACCTTGCTCTCACGGATTGCAGGTCACTGTCGGACCATCTGGACGCAGAGGTCCCGGCAAAAGTGACAGACAAACGTCTGGGGATTGAACTGAGTGCGATCCACGAAAATCTATGGAAGGACGGACGCAGAACATTCCGATCCATGAAGGGAGGTGACCAAGTCCGTTGGACCTCTACTTCGACTATGGTTGCGGACGCACTCACGAAATTGATGAGACCAGATCTGCTGATAAAAGTCCTGAACAGCAATCTGATCCGAGTGGAAGGCATTGAGACGCACCGAGCCAAGAAGAAGCGCTGACTTAATTAGTTTTAATGTACAGCACACATGACCCCTGAAGACTTGGTTGAGTGTGAAGAGAACCTAGTCACGCGCCAGGTTGTCATGTGTAGCTTTCACATCCCCCGCTGACATGGGCTCAACAGGGCCCTTGAGTCATTCGCGGCGCGCAAAACATGGAGTGCTGAGACATCGGACTGTCACGATACCGATCAGTTTCCATAATAGTAATTTGTAATAATAAACCAACCATTTTTTGGGCCCCCTGTTTTGAGAAACCCTGATCATGAACCATCATGAATCATTGATCCAAGATGTATGCTGCCCTCCAGGCATGAAGGCACGCAGGAGTCCTTTGAGGACAGCTGGTCATCAGCGTTGATGCTACTGGGAGACCATGGATGGCCATGGCCCATGTTTCACGATCGAGGGAAGTTGCCGATCACTACGCGTCACAGGGGATATGATATGTATATACTGTATATATATGAATGTAAATACATATATGTATTTTTACATATAGTTATATAGTATGTATTGGGTTGCCGCCAAAGAGAAGAAGGCCTGAATCATGAATCCACAAGCGTCCCGCGGGCATGGATGGCAAGCTCCATTGAAATCAAAGTGCAGGGCACTAAACTGGGGTGGGACATTCTCCACCGAGTTACATGCGCTTCTTTGTGAATGCATATGCATACTTGTATATTCTGAACACACATACAAGACGCACCCCTTGGAGGGACGGGGGATCAGACGAGGGCAGCTGCCTTTCATTGACAAACTGCATCCAATCCCAAACAAGTGTGGCAAAGGGTGTGCGTGTGTGCGCGCCTGTTTAGAATTTTGCTCTCCGTAAGTGTACATGCTAAATGAGCTACACGGAGTCCAAAAGAAGAAGAAGTTGTTGTTGTTGATGTTGTTGTTGATGTTGTTGTTGTTGTTGTTGTTGATGTTGTTGTTGTTGTTGTTGTTGTTGTTTCGCTCGTTTTTCAGGTGGGCAATTGCAGTATCAACCTATTTTCCAACCTTAGCGACATTTTCTTTCAGCAGAAAGGATCTTGCAAGCTGAAACTCGCAATTCTTCAAAAATGCCTGGGTTTTTTTCTGTCTTACTGCAACAGTTGGTTTGATCCAGGTTTGCGTAGCAGATGTCACTACGACAATGGAACCACGCCTTGCGTGAACATGTCCACTTCTGGGATGGCAGCATCTCTTAAAAGAGAGGTGTATCCATAACCAGCAGAAGGTGATCAACTTAATTCGGGAAACAACATGGAAAGACCTTTTCTTAGAGTACACACCAATGTTGGTGGTGTTCAACACTAAAACGGATGATTCTGTCTTCCCACAAGGGGCTGTGCAACGACCATCCCTCAGTTGGCAGTGTTTGAGCAAGTTGAGAGTCGATGAGAGCCGAAAACAGGATGCAAATCCATATCTACCATCACCTACGGATATCTACGCAATTTTGTTTCGTGATGTTTGGTGTAATCCTATCTACCATCATCCATATCTACCATGCATATTTCCCCGTTTGGTGTATTTTTTGAGGATTGTAGTCCAACCAACCAGAACACCCTGGATATCCACTGGCGGAACCCACCAGAGCGGTGCAGGAGACCTGCCAAAACTTCATCAAACGGGTGGAGAAACGTGCAGTGGAGAAGAAAAAGGACACAATTTGAGTCCCAAGGGTGGTTTTGAAGCAGTTTGGGTATCCAAGATGCCCCAGTGTTTAACTCAAAAATTTGGAGATGTCAGATCTCTGATCAAGATAGGTATAGATCGTTTGACTGCCTAATTATGTTTAATTCAATTTAAGCTTATGAAAGCCGGATATTGCAGCTTAGACCGGCGTTCATGCAAATCCGTGCCCGCTCTGGTAGATCTTAGTAGCTTTTAACTCTTGGCTGATGGCTGATGGATTCTCATGGTGTCTAGAAATCTTCCACTTCAGATCTACAGAGATCGCAGCGAATACATTCTGCCAGAAATCGCAAACCATGAAAACATCGAGGTGCAAGACCAAGGCAAAGGTGAAAACGGTTTGATCATTCCAATACAAGGTGGGGCCCCTTAGCCAAGTTGGTTTATAACTAGGGTAACCCAACAGTTTTGGTAGATAGATATAGCCATACTTAAATGGCTTATTCACCAGCTCATAACGTTTTGGGGCGCCACCTTGTATCATGTTCAGCGCCTCAGTTGATCCCGGTCCTCTCGGCCTCCCCATAAGGTCCTGCCACCGCCCCGCGGGGGCTGAGGAGATGGATGCGGAGGATGAGTTGAACCCCTTAGGACCTGGGGGCCTTGATCCTATGGAGGCCGGGCCCCAAGGGGGTGATGATAAACATCAATGAATGATTAAGGCCAGCTAGATATCCTGATAAAGGAATGAATAACATATGCTTGAGGATAATTGAACAGATGGATTATGGGTTAATAAGATTATATAAGTGAGCACCATATTGTTGGTTGACATTTAATATGGATTGTTGATGGTTAACATGATTAATATAAGTTTTATAATACCATTTTTTGTAAATATTTTATGAGGATTGATGTTGGTTAACATTGATGAATTGATTCAAATTCGCAGAAATATGACAGATAATTTATGATTTACCAATGAATGGAAATAGATGATGATCACCTCAACTCTCAAATACGCATAGTTGATGATGAACTATTAATCCTAGTAAGCCCAGTGTATTGAATATGCATATATATACATACACATAATTTATATAAGTATATATTGATTATTAAACTGTGCTTTTTTCATTTCTTGATACTTAGCGCACCCCTATTTCTGATAGGGGACAGCCTAAGTAGCAGCTAAATATCCCATTGAACTCATACTTGGCAAGGCCACAGTCACTACAAGCAATCCACCCCAGACCAAACCTTTGTAACGCTCCAAGATTCAAAAGATCTATATCCAGCACCACAGGGCACTGAAAGGTGGGGTTGTACCGCAGCATCGAGCTGGTGGGGTGATGGTCATCAAATATGCGTTGATTATCGCCTTTTTCAGAATGAGTACGGCATTCTTGCCGGCGGGTTTGATGTTTACGTACAGTTTTTCTGTCATTGCAATTTGGAGCCCTAGGATATCTCCTTCAGATTCTAGGCCGTGCCTTTGGGGGATTCCCACCCTAACATCCCTGGGAATTCATGGCGACAAGTCGCAGGTCTTCGGAACGCTTCCTGAGGAAATGCAGAGACTTGGTCTGCGACGGAATCGGCGTAGCTTTCAGTGGCATCTGGCAACCAAGGAGCCCCAAGGATCTGGAACTGTTCACTGTTTTTTTTTTAATGGTGCTGGTAAATGATGTAATTAAATGTAACTATACCAAAAAAAGGAACTGTTTACCAGCAACAGCTTTGTTCTTTGAGATTCCATTTTTTGGTATGTTGCTCTTTTCAGGCTTGCAATTGGCAATTGTGGAAATTGACAAGTGGTTAAAGGAAATTGTTCATACCAAATTGACGCTTGTCCTCTATCAAAAGGACAGATGAGCTTGGGCGTTTCCTCCTACTAGGGCCACTAGGGTCCCTAAACTATTTATATTTGGCTAAGGGTTTCTGCTTACCATTCGGGAAAACCGCGATCCAGCAAATTTGGTAAGATGTCATGCTGTCTTGACAGTGTGCCATGAAATGGAAAATGTCCAGAATGGCAAGGTAAAGTGATGGTGGGAAAGGACTCTACATTGTAGTATCCCGGATCCCTGTTACTGTTCGTGACTACTCTGGCTATGTCGTGGATCCCAGCAGAATTTGTTCCCTACCTAATGAATGCCCAATGAGCTTGTCTTTTCCGTAACAAGAACTTGCAACCTGGGTCGAGGCAAATTAGCACAACCTCGTCGAATATCACCAGGAGTGCCGATTTCTAGATCTCTATTGGGGGAAGCACAGTGGGATATCCAGGAATAAGCTCCGATTGGACAGATTTATGGTTCGGCACGTGTGGTGCTTCCTGAAATGAGGACACAAGCACCAGAGCGCCCTGCCAAAGGTACCCAGACACCAAAAAGGCCTAGCTGTGGTTACCAGGACCGTGATCAACCAGGCATAGTTCAGTAGGTGGGTGAAACATTGGCATCTGGCTGTCTGAGATTGATTTTGCTACGGGGTGCGATTGCACCAGATCACTGGTGTGAACAGTGGTTCAGCATGACCTGTGGAACTCCCAAATCTGTGTTTGTGAGTCAGAAGAGTTCTTGGATTGTTGGGCCCTGATTTAGCTTGGGTCCTTTGCGGTCACCTTGGGCTCTGGTCAAGTTCATATGCAGTTCTGTGGAACATCATCAGCACAAAGTGCAGAGTTCTTTTTTTATCACCTGCCGGCACCCTCTTTTGGAGTTCAGCACGACCTCCACAACTCCACAACTTTGATGTGAAACTGACCCTTGGTGCCGGTGCAGCCTGGGGGGTTGTCTTTTTGGGAGCCCAGGATCGCCTTCAAAACGAAGGACATTCAACGGCTTCAAGCTGCAGTGAGGGCCCCATCTTTGTTTGTAGACAAGATCTGGGGCTTTCTGAAGAGGAGGTAACCCAACATCACTTTAGGATTGTTTAGGGGATCTATATGTATAATCTCATGTGGGGTCTGCGGTGTGGTATGCATTTCTCCTCTCAATGCTGAAAATGAAGAACATGATCATGCAACCTTGATCTCATCATCTCATTTAACATATTCGTTAGGTGAACATAGGTGAACTGTTTCAAGCAGATGATTGGTCAATGACTCAATTTGCATACAACTTACAATGCGTACGGGCAGCAATGATTATGGACGAGTGGAAGGTGCATATCGCAAAATCAAAAGAATCAGGGACAAAAAGGGGGCATGCTTCCATGCGGGCACTTTTTGGGAAGCCCTGTGGGTTCCCACATCATTGAAATGACAATTTTTCATCAACCGTTTGTTTCACCTACACAATAGATTCAGCTCCAGTATGTAAATTCTTTGCGCATACACACATACATAATTGTATATTTGTCATACAAAGGGGCATACATACAAGTAGTGTACATATAAGTTTGTAATGTATATGAACGTAAATAAACAAACACACAGAACATATCATTACAAAGTATAGACATCTACGGGAGTACTATCAACATCTATGAACAAACCACTGCAATATTGTTTGAGAGGACCCCTCAGCTTTCCATCATCTAGCAGCTGTTTCTGGTTGGCTAACGAATGCTAATGACACCATTTATTTCTTCCAGAATCATTCCCCATCATGAGCACCTGATTAACAATCATTATCAACTTATGAACCACACTACGAACCATTGTTAACGGCTTTTAACCAACTGATAAACTATTATCAATCTTCACTTCAACGCTTCAACCTTCATTGACTCACCACCTAAGCGCAACGAAATCAAAATGCCTGTGAAGCCATCTAACCAACAAGCCATTTTTACATCATCATTAATAATCATTCAGCACCGTCGTCAATCAATCATTCCCACTCAGCCATTCCATCAATTTCCATCACCACCTCGTGCTCAGGTGGAGGCTCTGCCGGAAGATGAAGCCAAATATCACCTCAAGCGTTGCGAGGACAGCGGCCTTTGGGTTCCCAGTTCGGAGGCGCGGCCAGGGGGGTCTCGGAGTTCCTTCCGTCGTGAAGCCGTTGATTCACGTCGCCCCAAGGGCGACAGCAACGGCAGCAACAACAGCAGCAACAAGAAACAGCAGAGGAGTAACATAAAGGTGTAACATATGGGTGTTTCTCCAAATATAGGGAACTTTAAATCATACCATATTGATCATTGCTTATTAATCAGCCAGCCATTTTGGGGGTTCCCTATTGTAAGAAACCACCATATGATCAGGAGCATACCCAGGATGTCTTGGATCTACCCTCCTTGCTTCCCATCCGGTCACTGATTCATCCTCCTTGGCTCCAAGCTTTGATTTGGCACCAGCTTGACGGCAGTGAACCCCAACAGCATGAAGACCAACCAACATGGTATATCCTGACTTGAAGCCGATGTCCCTCTGACTGGTTTTGTACATCCAAATTGCTGCGACCATACCTTTCCCTGAAGTACATGTGAAGAGTAACTAGATCACAGTGTTTTGCAAAAAAGGATGAAAAGCGTCATGCTTCTCCTTTTCTGTTCTACAGTATCTTTCGTTGACAGCGTTGTATCATTCTTTCTTCAGTTCCTCGGATGGAATTCACAAGGGTCAATAACCCGGCCGAAACCACTGGGAAATTCCTTTATGAAGCGCTACTTATAGAGGCAGTGGAACTATTGATTGTAACCACGTGCTTGTTTCCCAGTTTCCAAACGGTTGGTTTCCCTCTAAGATAGCTCTTTTGTGCAGTTCAGGGCTACCCTGACTTTTGGACATGCAACCATTCAGATGCTTGGTCATTGTTGGTTGTCCTACCGTCAGCCAGTATCAACCAGGCTTCACCGTTGTCAGGAATTACAATACATATACATATATAAATTCATTGTCAACGGTATGCATTATTGGACCAAACATGAATCACCCAAGATTGCCGATGATTCAGCATCCTGCACACTCAGGCTGACCAATGGCGCGCCCTTCGCAGGGGGTGCATCTGCAGTGTCCAAGCACGATTCCCCACTATCGGCCATCTACCAACATGAGGATTTCTCAAAATTGGGAGCCCCAGAGTTATGGTTAGCTTATTCCTATAGATAAACGTTTATAAAAAGGATGATCAGGTGGGGTATCCCTATGACTTGAGAAACCACCCACACGAACCATGGTCCCCAAGCATCATCAGCCGCCACCCCTTCGTTCTGTCATGCCACCAGGCTGGCTCTCCACCCTACCGAGGTTAAGGCGGCAGCCCAGGGGCCCTGGCTCATGGGATGTGATGGTTATCAAGCGACCCCAGGGGTTCCAATGCTTCACAATGGTTGGTAACATCATGGTTAATGGATGTTAATATGGCCAATAATAGGGGATGATAACTAGCAATTATAGGGGATATACCAGTTCTATATATGGCTATAGGGTGATCATGGTTATGAATGACCATATGGTAATGGTGACAAGTAACCAGTGGTGATAGTGGTGATTAGCCGATGTGACAATGGTCATGATCATGGTGATGATGGATGCTAGGAATGATGGGTTATTTCTAGACTGTAATGATTCAGAGTCATGACTCTGATCATTGAGAATCTTTGAACCTGAGAATTACATAATGGTGAATTGGCCAACAACGATTCTCAAACAAACATGACTAGATCGATAGATAGGTAGACAGCTAGATAGATAGATCGATAGATAGATATCTAGGTATCTAGGCATCTAGATCGATAGGTGGATAAGCCCAGGGCACACGATCAGAGAGAGAGAGAGAGAAGAAACACGAGAGCAACCAAACTCGAGACGATCGCTGGCCGCTATGGATCCTCCGAGGCTCATGCGATCCCCAAGAACTGTTCTTGAGCAGTTGCTTCATTATTGAATGATTTCCATCAAGTGGGTGTTTCTTAAAAAAGGGGACCCCCGAAAATTTGCTAAATTTGCTAAAAATGATTGCAGTCGAACCCACCACTCGTAGTCGAGAGACTCACTGGAAAACGCAGCATGAAGCAGCATGAAGCTGGGACTTGTGGGTGCACCGTCAGGCAACTCGAAGCTCCTCGCGCCGCTGATAATGTACCTCCTGCATTGCCAAAAGGGCAGTCCAGGACCACAGGCTGACCACAGGGCGCAAAAGGGACCCCAAGCGAGGCATGGTAGCAGCCTTGGTAGGTGGAGAACTCTTAGATGTATCCATGCTGAGCGGGCCAATAGTTTCACACTAGCTCGCCACATCGCATTGCTTATAGTGATCGAGTAGGTAGGGGAACCGATTTATTCCCTCGTCCCTGGTTGCTGCTTGTTGATCTCAAGGAACTGCGGAAGGGCCAGCAAGTGTGGCTGGCTTGGGGTTGCACAAACATGCCATGTTCGCACTATGGGCGGTCCACCTGGTTCACCTGCCATGGTTCACGTACTAGGATAAACATCAAAAATGGATGGTCCACCGGTCCACCTGGTTCATTCCAGGAGAGCGACTGAGAATTGCTGGAAAATCAGGGAACGACCCTGCACATATTCGCGATTCGCATTGGCAGCGGGCCGGTCATTTTTTTGGGCTGAACTCTGGCCCCAGGCCCTGGCCAAACAAGGTCATGGCACATCAAGGAGTAGACCCAATGGCGCTGTTTCTGTGGCTGCAGCGTTTCGGCCCACTTAAAATCAAGTGGAGCCCCACCACAACTGCATCAAGGATATCTCGTTGGAATCATTCTATCGAGAATTTCCATTCCTAGGCTTTTGGATTACAATCCTTTGCGGTTGTGGTTGGAGCCTGTCGGCCGTGCCGTGCCCACAGCTCAAAGTCAAGCAGGGCCCTCCCATGGCTCAACTGACTGACAAGGAAGGAAAGCTGAAGCACACCCAATATGAAGCAGTTCGGAGATAGAGATACAGCTCCAGGAAAACGATGCAGTCAAGGATACTGGCCCCAACACTTTTGAAGCTGGTCATGATTTTTCCCGGCGGAAAACCTGTCATCCATCACATGGGTTGATCGTTTGACTGTTCAACATCAATCAGCAGTAATTAATGTAGTTAAATTGACATTGGAGAACCAGAGCTATCCATAGTTATCCATTGACCAACCAGATTTTCGGAAAGCTCTCAGCTGTTCTTACAGATACGCAGCTGCGAAGCGTCCTTGTATCGCGTTGCGATTCCCATGGCGATGGCCCACGTAGAGGGCCGGTCCAGCGAATCGCTGCTTCCACCGACGCGTTTTTCGTCCTTGGAGCCTGGGTTTTGAATGGCCATGGGTGAAGATCCCATGAATGCACAATTGACAGCTTCTTGGGGCCATCCATTCTGTTTGTGAAACTTGTGTTATCAGATTCATCCTCATAACATCTCATAACACATGTATGTGCACATCAGCAAAAAATGTTGCTTGTGGCAGCAAATTGTTGATGAGAGCTGCTGCGAGAGTGCACCATTGGAACAATATGTTCCGTACTCAGAGGTGCTCACATGGCGGATTGCCACTCTTCTAGCTGGCACCTTTACTTGGCAATGGATTGATGACACTTGATGTTGGATAAAGTTGCCTCCCAGAAGCTTCAATGAACTTGTGAGGTTTATACAACAAACAGCGCTGTTTTCATTTGCAGAGCCACTACCAAGGTGTACCAAGGTGTACCCTTCCCGGGTCATTGGTTTTACGGGCTCTATATGTAACTCCCCTGGGGGCTCATGCGTTCCCACTCGGGACCCATGGGCAACAGCATTCAGGGCCAAAGTGGCTGGGCCGCGTCGAGTTCGTGAAGCTTGGCAAGGAAGGGAAGCGCGGCTTGGGGCATCCAGTGGTGAATGGTGATGTGAAATGGTGGTATATCGCGGTCCATTAGTGGGTGAGAATGGTTGAGAACTGCTGCATGATGGCAAGACATGATCAATCAACTAGTGGGTGAGGAGGGTTGATAAGTGGACAAGGATGTTGCAGATCATGATTAATCAGTAGGTGATGGTGATATATTGGTTGACCATTGAACCATGGCAGATCATGGCAAACCATGGTTGATGAGTGGGCGAGAATGGTTGATAGAGGTAGATATTTGATTGATGCAGGTAAGAATGATTAGATCATGTTGCCCGGGAGCTGAACATCGCAAAAATTGAGACCTCCCTGAAGTTGAGAGAGTTCCGGGCAATCAGAACACGTAGCAGTGGAGTGGTGCTCAATTTGTATTCAAATACTTCGAATTATGCACGTACTGTATATGTTTTAAGATTAGTTTATTTATCATTTGTTTTAACCTGTATTACTTATCTATTTATTTATTTATTTACAATATCTACAGTGTTTATTCATTTATTCATTTATTGGCACAATATTAGTATACGTTTTTATTTTTGCATAAGAATGGCTTTGCAAGGCTACATTATCCATCTGGATTTACATCTCTACAAACACGTCCCTGGTCACGGCTGGCACATCTAGGTTTGGTTCCCACCCGTGGCCGTGACGGGCAACAAGCCTTGGCGGAGTCTGCCTTAATGGAGGCGATACAGTCATTGTGCCTGGGCAGGGGGTGGGACTGGATAGGCTTGCTCCCATTTGTCGCAGGTAAGTGCAGGGGAAGGAGGGTTAGGAACTGATTTGGTTCTCTAGCCGATTTTGTATCTGTGTATTTGTGACTCTGAGTAGCCCTACTACTACAGACCTTTGGCACATTTCAGCTGTTGCTGCGGCAAGTCCGCTCAGTGCTGAGGATGATCCACGAGGCTTCTTGCAGCCCATCGCGGAAGGATGGTGGAGCTGTAGTTGTTCTGTTGAAGTTCCTTGGCCAAAGGGAAGGGTTTGGAATCTTTGGGACGTGCTCGATGACCTGGTTTTTTTCGCATTTGACCAAGCCATTTTTTGAGTTCGAGCGGCCCCCGGGCTCGTGTGGTCCTTGTTGGCGCGGCTGCGCTTGTGACCCTTTGCCGGCACCAATGAAGTGGCTGGAACCAGTCCTGGGAGCTCGCACTCAATTGCAAGTGTAGTGCATGTCATACTGTTTGCAAATGCATCATGCCATTCGTTTCTTACTGAGCTTAGTAGCTTAAGAGGCCTTAAGATCAACGATCTATGACTGAAAGAGGTGACACATACGGATGGGTACTGCCTCTCTGCTGGGCTAAGGAAGGGATGCTTGAAAGCCCTGCGTGCTCCGAGTGCTCTCTCCCGAACGGCAGAGCATGCAGGAGACGTCGCCGCGGACGTTGGGGATGTCCCAAGCAATTCCCAAGCCATATGGGGATTTCTACCAAACCTCTGGTGCCAATGATTCGGCGGAATGAATTCATGGGAGATCCAGTTCTTAACCATGAACAGTAACCATAGGATGAATGGTTCTATTCACAAGCCTCACCTAACCGCCATCAGTTGAAGCACAAACAGTTGGCGATTTCTGGACTTTAAGGCTTTTGATGCGCCAGCTCGAGGGCTTGACAGCTGGCTTGAGAGCCGGAGTCCCAGTGAATGGATCTCCAAGTGGTGGTGGTGGTGGTGGTGGTGGTGGTGGTGGTGGTGGTGGTGGTGGTGGTGGTGGTGGTGGTGGTGGTGGTGGAGTTTAGCAGTTCAGTAGTTTAGTAGTTTAGTAGTTTAAGTTTAAGTAGTAGATTACTTCATTATCTCTTATTTCAGAGGACAGTACATTGCCCTTCGTCATCGTACATTTGGTGCGATGTGTGCATGCAAAGAACCGGTACTTCTTCAAACCCGGTTCCCAGTTGGGACAGCCCCTGAGTGGTTCATCCTGGCAAGCCGCGGCGACCTGTGAGGACCCGTGATGATGTTTCTTCTGGACTTCGTTTTAAAGAGACCCGATCACATCTTGCAGATTGCGGAGGTCCGGACTCTCAGCGAGAAGGTCGCCACTGCTTCGTAGTGCTGCATAGTGCTGCTCATTGGTTGGAAAGCTGATCTTTTTTGTAGTTTCCAAAAGTGATGTCATGGTGATTATGAACATACCCAGTTGTGGTTGATGATGTTTGTTTGGCATATCCCTTGATTGTTGCAAGGCATTTTGGGATCCCAGTACACCTGTCAATCGAATAGTTTCTTTGGATTTCTTCGGGTTCATGTTTCTGCCCCATGTACTGCACACTGCCTCCCCAAATGCACACCCCAGAAACATTGCCGTAGCGGGAAATCTATGCATTTCACGGGGGGTCCAGGGGAGGGTTCAGCAAGGCTAAGGGTTACCCCATGGAAGGGGAGACGTGGTACTGTAGCCCCAGCTGACCGGTGGGCGATGTCAATACCAACAACCCAACGGGGATGAATCTCCGAACGACGACTTTACGAGTTGATCATTGTGCATCTGCTGATGTTATGAGGGGAAGGATTTCACTCAGGGCTGTGGCGTTGTGCAACCAGGGAGTGTCCTCAGCCATCGGCAGTTCCCATGAATCGAATGAACTTGCAGCATGACAGTGGTTCTTTCATCAACGGTGCACCCGACAACGCATGAACATCATTGAATGGTTTGGGGGCTGTATGCCTGACGTACATACTTTGATTGACCATGCGCACCTCTTAAAACGAGCATATTTTGTTTGTTGATCATGATTCTGGTTCATAGTTAATATAAGACGCGAAGAATCTATTCTGGGACTTCCAATGGACCAGCTAGTTATTGAACTTCTACTGAGCTGCGCGTTATGCGATGTTGGCAAAAGGTTGGCCACAGAGAGATGATGATTGTCGATTTTGGCGGCGGTGACCAACATGCAAAGTATTTGAGGGGTTGAGGCTCCCTTTGCTTTTTTGGAAGTTGACAACAGCACCGGTGGGGGCTTCTTAAGGATCATCGGATTTTATTTGCAAAGTTGACAAATCTCATGTGGGAGTGCACATGAGCGTAAAAGGAGAGAAGGACCATGGGAGCAACACGAGATGAGAACAAGAGCGGCAAAAGATGACAGAAGGAGCACAAGACTGGCACAGCAAGAGCGAGAAAAGCAGCAGCAACCGAAGAAGAAGCGGCAGCCAGGACAAGCACACACACACACAGGATAGACCAGCGCAACAGCTCCTATTGTCATTGATTAATTATCAGTGATTAATGATTAATGCGTTCAATGGTATCAATCAACCAGTATCATTGCCGTGTTTTTACACTCTCTATCACACTATTGACCACTGTTGTATTTCTTGGTGCTTTCTTGTGTTTATTCACCAACAATAAAGCCCGATGTTTGTGAGTGAGAAAGGAAAACCGGTGTGTATGTTCCAAAAATGAATTTCATATTTGTCATCGCGCTGCTGTCGTTGGATGACTTATGGTTTCTTATCAAGCATGATATTTGGGAAGGCTTAGCTGGCTTAGCTCTTCCGAGTCACCAGAAGGGGTAGCCATTTCTTTCTTTGCTCGAGCCTTTGCTTGGATGTGCACACGCATATAGTAAGTGGTCACAATTCCCATGGTTTCTAGGGGTTCGTTCAGCTAATTGCGCAGCTTGTAAGGAACCATGGTTCGTAGGTTATAAGCTATCTTAGCTACCCAGGTTATAGCCAATCATGCTTTCCAGGGGTTCGTTCAGCTACCTTATCCGGCGTAACCCATGGTGAACCAACCGTCGCTGCAGATCCAAGCGTCAGGTGCTGAACATTCTTTTGACATCTCCGGAATGGCTGGAGCACCTGCAACACGACGATGGTGTAACTTGGCAGCTGAGCAGGGACCAACGTTGGTGTCGCACGGCGGCTCAGCTGTGGCTTTCGGCAAGGCCCCAAGATGGCTCCATCATGGACCGCAGGGATGTACTAAGATACTGATACTGGGATGATCTCATTCAACGCCAAGATATCTCCCATCAATTCCAAGAATTGATGCTGAGATGGGTTGATCTCAGCCGCTGAATGAGATCAAGTGAGCATGTAACACATCACCCAGATTCTTTGAGGTTCTTGGTGGGATGATTGGAAAGCTGACAGTGGAACAACAAGCAGTCCTTGGCAGTCAAAATGCAACTTGTCTGCAGGTAGTCGAGTTGTTTGTTGGGTCACCAGGTCCAGGTATGTCCAGTGGCAGCTTCATAGTGCAAGGATATCCGCGGTAAAGAGAGAAACTTGTTTTGTTTCTGTTTTACATCTATCATTTCAAGGAAACACAGTCATTATTTGAGTCAAAACAATTATTGCTTTTAAGTGTGGTTCGATCTATTTTGTGATTACGGTGGGAAATACACCAGTGGTCGTTGGTGATATGGTTGTGGGTGAAGATGCAAAAAGTCCTCCTTAGACAGATTGGTTTTCGAGTCCCAGCGTCCTGATTTCAAGTTCTGTCCCATGGCCCTTGGACACTTCATTCTCTTTCGCACAGTCACTATGGTTGTTGGGTTTGGGTCATGCAGAATCAAGCGTCCTGTGGGCCAAAATCAACCGCACTTCTGTCCAGAATACCAGAACAGTGATCTTTATTGTGTGTTGGCTCAATTCCAGACATCGCCACTTTGTCGAGCCCCATATTCATCAGTCTTTGGCTTCGTCCTTCACCTAATTCTACAGTCATTCATTCAATGGTGTACACCTGCAGTTTCTAGATCATTCTTGTCTTTCTATGAACGCCGAACGCCTCCTACTCATTCCTGAACCTGCCATGACCATGCTAATTTCCTGTTAAGGTCGATATGCGTAGACTTATGGCCCAACTTATGGCCCTGATTGCTGATGTCCTTGCAGTGGTTGCATCGTAGTCCCCCAAGACGTTTGGTTCAACACACTGCGCCCCCAAGATCACCAAAAACAGAAGATTCTACAGTAGATTCAGTAGATGCTAGCCAGTCTTCAAGTTCATCAAGTTTGTTCACCAACTTGATCAAGTTCATCAGTCTCAGTTTTTCGATTGATCAAGAATGGCATTCAGAACCGAGACATATGCAGTGAGGCTTTGATTGATCAACTCCACGCTATATAAGGGTGAAACTGTGGACCACGGAGCCCAATCATTTGAGAAAGTTGGATGAACGCAACAAGGTACACCTAACAAGAAGTCGCCATGGGATGGCAAAAAGCGATAGATGTTAGCCTTACAGGCCCAACATGGCCCAACATGGCCCAACATTGGTGACATGTTAAAGGCACAACTCCCAGCACTTCCACTGTTGGATCACATGGCCATGATGGTGCAGCAAGGAGTCTTTTCTCTCCTTGCTGGGTCCAGAAGTGGCTCAACTGTGCGCTGAACAATCCTCCAAGCTCCTGCAAGATGCAGTTCAAGTGAGGTCCGTGCGCCTGGGGAAACAAAAACTGCTGGTGACTTGCCTTCCATCTGTGCCAGATCAATGGCTCCACACCTGTCGGCGTCAAGCCTGTTCCCCCCAGCTGTTCACAGCAACGATGAGGACAACAATCCAGTGGTCTGGATATTCACCCTGCTGGTTGCTTGGTGACCCAGACAGAACTGATCTCAGCAAACCGAACTTCATTTTTTTATGTTGCGGCCGGGTCATCCCGCCCCCCAATAACCCTGACTATTCATTGGCTACACAAGCTTGAGGGTGCCACAAATGCAGCAACCCATGACCTTACCGCAGAGCCCGGCCAGGCATGCTCAAGTCATTGCATATAGATGAACACTCAAACTGACTCCGTGTTTGTCAGTCCATTGTTGGAAACTCACGTTTCATTTCCAGATTCTGCGATGTGCTCGTCAAAAGTGACCACAGTCGTCATCCTGGTAATTATTTTCGTGATGGCAATGAAAGGTGATGATCATTGCCTGCTTTTACATGTTGATTTTCCATGCCAAAGTACTGAAATGACCTCCAGATCTTGTCAAAGATCCCAGGGCCGTCATTCTAAACTTGATTAAGATAGTCATCGTTTGATGATATCCATTCGCTTGCTAACAATCACCGTGGACGTCACTTCAACAGATAGCCAAACAGGGCCCCCCACGGTCAAGTTTTACAATTCAGTTGCTTCGCTAACAGGTCCAAGGAGGCTTCTGCCTTGGATGATTTCTTGGTTACAAAACTAAAACAAGTTCCAACCTTGCTTAGAGTCAACGGATTGGACAATCGATGCGCAACATCAGCCTTTGCTTTGGAGCGAAAATGCATTTTGTAAAGGACAAATCTGCAGCGATCTTAAACAAAGAACATGCTCGTACTGGACACCGACCTTGGCTACCATTCACATCCCATATATGTCTTACAAGCGCCTTACCAGCCCAGTCACTGAAGGGGCTACCGCTCCAGCTGGCAGGATGGAACTGGACCGAATCCGCGCTGGTCTGGGCGAAGGTGGCCTTCGATTCAAAAGCTCTGTGCAGGAGCTGCGTTTCGATCCCAGCTATCGTTCGTCTGCCTCGGCGGCCTCGGCGGCCTCGGCGGCCTCCGGTGTCCAGGCGCAACGGGTGGTGGTCGGGCGAAGACATGTCAAAGCCTAGCCCTGAAGATGCATCCAGATGTTACATGAAATCTTTGAGATGTACTGATACAATAAATAGATGACATGTCTAACAACAAGAAAAGATATGTATGCACTGATGCACAACCATAATGTCATAACATGTGTGTAACAATTCAACATCATGTAAAACAGCACACACTAAATCAAGAGATTAAAGAGTAAGTGTGTTTGCTTGGGAAATTCGAAGCTAGAGGATGCACGTGCTCAATCACCGGCTGATGAAAACTCCGCATCAAAGATTCCGAGCATTTCACAAAGAGAGTGGTCGCCAGAAAGAATGTTTTGACTGGTTGGTTGGTTGGCTGGCTGGCTGCCTGGCTGCTTGTTGGTTGCTTGTTGGTTGCCTGTTGGTTGCTTGTTTGGTTGGTTGCTTGGTTGCTCGGTTACTTGGTTGGTGATTGGATCTTTTTCACAGGGATTATAGTGCTTGACAATAGGGGATAATGACCAACAATAACGGTCAAACAACCACCGTCGGTTTGATTGACAGTTCAATTTTCCCATATGTTCTCAACATTTGGCATACTTGGTTATATAACGAACTCATATTTTTGTGATGTTCTAACCACCAACCGGTTAAAGATTATGCCACACGATTTGGACTCGGGAAATCCAAGCGAGCCAAGACTTGAATCTATATAGCTAATGTTTCAGAGGGTTTCAATCTATAGCAACTTGTTTATTTTTGATGTTTCCTTGTTTGCTTCTAAATCAAAGCAAGATTTTATCTGGTTTCCTTTGAATTCTTAATCTTAAAGCCTTTCACTTTACTGTAGTCCCGGAGCCAAAGTTGATGATGTGCCCCCAGAAATTGTGCAGTTGTGGCCACACAGAGAGGGCAAATGGTACTCCTGCTCTCTCCTGCTACACAGATGGGGTTTAAGTGATATAATCCTAGGTTCAAATTGCTCAACAGCCATGTCAGGCTGATCCGAATGGACCAGAAACTCGAGGACACAACGGGCACAGATGCCGGAGCTGAGAAGGTAGGTACAAACATCTCATCATGATAAAAGGCGGAATCCAGAGCTTACACGGCTGAACTTCAGATTCTGGCGGCTTCCTGCTGTTTTGAACTCTCATATCACCAGTGATTGAAGGCTATGCTGCGGCTGATATGGAGTCTACTCCATGGACCTCACATGCTAGCTGCTAGGGACTGCCGACATGTAGCCAAGTAAATACCGCCGTGGTTTTGAAATCGCAAGGTGCATCTCGACCATAAAAATCACCAGAGGGCGATCCGAATGAGTCGCTGAGATGTAACACCCAGGAACTCGGTAAGGTAAAGCTGAGATGCATCGACGAGCCTTTTGGGATTTGTTCAACTTTCACTAATATAGTAGTGCGGGCACCTGCCATGTTTATAGTCGCACTGAGTGCTTGAGGTGCAGGACAACCAGTCCCATCAGTTTTTTTTGCGCAACTTTGATGTGAGCCCAAGTAGCGTACAACCTATGTCTTGTAGATCAATGTAGACTAACATAACTTCCTCCCGGATTTGGTTGGTAGATCTGCGGCACTGGGTCAATACCAAAGCTGGCCAGCAAAGGAGAGTTGAACATCACAGCATGCACCTTTCCAGTAGGCAACTCAAACCACAAGGAGGGACCAAGGGCGTGGGTAGTTCCATGAAACAGACAGTATGTCACCCCACAATTGGTGCCCAATGATAATGTGCACATCTCAGGGTAGTTTTTGGGATTTGAGTATCCATGAGCGCCCCCATCTGCCAGTAGCCAGCCAAGTCTTATCACTTATCGCAAAATCGTGACATCGTTTGTGACCGAGAAAGACATGCAGTCCGCATCAGATGGACAGTTCAGTCGCTTGATCTGTTTGGTTGGAATGTGGGTCACCTGTTTGGAAACATGGAATCATCGCTAACATCATGTTATCAACGGACAACACCGGCAAACATCGAACAGTATATTTGAACTGCATGAAATGAAACGCATTTGTCACATGCTTTGCAGTTCCAATTGAAAGGAGTGTCCCAACGCACACGCAACAATGCTTCCCAAGGGGACCTCTTGCACATGCGTCACATTATTCCACACTTTCCATGTATGCTGCATCTACATGCATTTATCAACATTCTTTTACCCTCAATTTCCAAAACTTGGGTTCAGACAACGTATATGGAACCTGTCAGTATGATCTGCGTGGGAGTCTCTGCAATATTGGACTTCCCTTGATTGACGCCAGGCTACCCGTTCAAAAGATGGTGGTACCCTGAGCTACCATATATCCTAAGAACTCAATGGTTTGGTCATTCCAATGGTGGACAAACCCGTGTGGTTTCTTGCAACAACCTTCGATCTATGAAGCAATACTGAGATTTCATGCCAACCGGATTTTCAGTTGAAAATAAACGCGATTCTTGACCTTCAGGTTCATCGACTGCATGTGTCTATTCAATTCTATTCCCGGCCTAAGAAGCATTGATTTTCTAATCGTGTTTTGGTTAATCCATGAATTTCTTCTCCGGAGGTCAACCATGGTAGGGCCGTGGTGGCCATGCCATGCCAGGAGAAGCCTCCGGGGAAGACTCCAGCCCTTCTTGCGCTTTGGCGATATCCAGAAGTCGATGTAGTCCCTGATAGATGCATTGATACACATCTTGTGAACAGCTAAGGATGGAACTGGTTCTATGCTGATCCATGGTCAATGACTCTCAGATTCACAACTAGTAATTTTATAGATGACTGATCCTTTATGATGAAGTTAGTGATGATGAGGGGCATAAAGATTAAAACTACGGATAGTGGTTGATATAGCCAATGCCAACTGGCCTTAGTGGTAAATAGAGCTAAAGACCAATATCCATCAACGACTACACGTACATGCGTAACCATGGATACTGGCAAACAATATTGAATCTATGGCATATGTACGTATATGTTCCAATTTCCTGTATGATTGCATGATGCATGATTTCAGGTGCCAGGATTCACAACATTATGTCCAAGATAAATGAATCAGGTATGTCATTTTGGGTTGCAAATTCGTCCTAGGGAATTGTCGTCAACCCTTTCTGAATGGTACTCAGAATGCTGGAATCTCGACGGTTTCGGTCGTATCCATAGCTCAAGACCTGGACAAGTTAGAGGTGGCTAGCGATGATTTGCGCCATAACTTGTGGAGAAAAAAGATAATTGGATCAGCAGACAGCGCCAGCACACAGTCAGGGGTCCTCAGGGGTGTCAGAACTGCTGAGCCTTAACAGTACATGTACTAAGCATGATTAAACATGGCACAGTTTCAGTATACTATTTACTATTTGGTACCTAATCCCTCACAGAGTCCACTTCCATGTCATGTTGTCCAAAATTGTGTATCCGCATGGCCCTCCCAATATAGAACATACACATACACAAGGATACGCACGCATGACCTCACATGACATACATACATACATATATATAGATATTTATTTACATTATATATATATATATATATATAATATTTAATTTAAGTATACACGCATGCTCCAAGCCTCCAGAGCCGCTTTCCTGTACCTGTTATTGTAGTTCTCAGAAATCCTAGGATTCAGGGTTCGATAGGCCATCACGGGGGGCGTTCCCGGGGTCCCGTCGTGACGGGTCAAGCCACGCGGTCACCTGTGGGTTCGGCACCAGATTTCCCTGGCTGGATCCCGGGCCAACCTTCGGTTGCCAAACATAGCACTACAGCAGCCGGGTCTTTCCACCAGAAACAAACAAAATCACACCATCATTCAAGTAGTTGTGAAGGTAGGTGATGATCAACCATTGGAAGGTACAAATCACACCTAAAGACATTGTCCAAGACCACTTGCCAAGGTTTCTTCTGAATTGCAACCTGATGATTTGGGTGAATTGTAACATGATTTGGGTCACGATCAGTCTCGTGTTTTCACCACACAAAGAGCCGCATTTTGGTCCAGAGGCTTGGGTTCTACCATGCGGCAACTGTTGAACCATGTCAGCATGCAGCATCAAGCCATATCAAACGAGGCCGGCCTGTTTTTTTGCCGTGATCCAAACATGAAGAAATCGTAAAGCCGACTATAAAGCGTCCAAATAAAACACAATAAAACCATTCAAAACAATTTTTAAACATTTTTTTGGTTGAACAAAACCATACCATGCACATTTGTTGGGAGGTTGACCCACGGCGTACCTGGACCCCCAGCGATAAACAACCCATTCGCCCTTACCAGGCTGGAGGTCCACCACCACGGTGGAGGGAAACCGTGCCTAGGCAGCGTGGTGAAGGATGCTTCAGATCGATCTGATAATGGGGAGAGGTGGATCTATAATGATCTATCAATGGATGATTAACCAAGCAACTAATGGGGGTTAACAACCAACCAACCAATGGTTATAACTGGTTATCATGGTTAATAGGGGATGATAACTAACAATTATAAGGGATATACCAGCTATATATGGCTATGGGTCAAGCAGTTAACAAACCAATGGGGGAGAATGACCAACCAATAAGGAAAACAATGGTTAATGATTGGGGAACCAGGGGTACAGGGTTTCTCAGAATAGAGAACCCCTAAAAATGCTTGGTTGCTTCCTACAAATGACTATTCATGGATGATTGGGGGTACCCCTATTTTGAGAAACCACCATATGGTTGAATGGGTGTATTTGTATGGATTGATAGGTATATTTATATGGTTCATACATGTTCATATTGATTCTTAGGGATGCTTTTGTTGTGTTTTCGTGACCAACTGGTTGGTGGTCTTCAGCATTCTTGATGTTCGATAGTAGTGAGAATGTTTGGTTGATTGATTGATGGTTGGCATTGATGACTTATAGTGATGGTGATGGTTGACATTGATGGTTGACATTGATGGTTGACATTGATGGTTGACATTGATGATGGTTGACATTGATGGTTAACATTGATGTTTGACATTGTTGACTAAGATCGATGGTCAACACTAGCATTGATGGTTTAACATTGGTGTTTAACATTGATGGATAACATGGATTGTTAACACTGATTAGCAAGAGTGGACCATCATTTGTCATGGTCACGGCTCTAATGATGCTTAAATTCTGATTGTTTGTTATGGTGTACAATGATGGGTAACAACGGTAGGATTTTCATGTCATAGTCGATGGCAGTGGACATACTCAGTAAAACATTATGTTATTTTCATTGCCAGTGATGGTTAACGACGGTGAATTACAGGTGAATTTTGCCAAATGATGTTAGATGGCTGGTATATTTCCGGCAGATATTCCCTGACAATCACCGTCAACCACCTTGATCACCACAGCATCATTAGACAATTGGCATATTTCCAGTGGATTTTGCCATGGAATCTGTGCCGTTCGTTGTTTCCACCATCAATCCCCAGAATGGAAATGATGATATCTGGTGGACTACCTTCGTAGCCACAACTTTGGACGCACTGAAATCAGTTGATGGTTGGGGGTGTCCATATTCACATCACATCATTTCACTACTGTCTATTCGGAGGCTGAAGTGTTTCATTGGCACCCAAAATCATAGCCTGCCAGGTCCTTGTTAGTCGTCCGTTTGGCCGAGATTAGTGCCGGCTTGTCTTGACATGGAGTCTACCAGTGGATAGGGGAAAGGAACCACTAAAGAGATCAAACGGTGAAAGTTGCAAAGCTGCCAGTGGCCATGATATTGAACATATTGTTTGAATGATAGGGAGCAGTGAACTTTCTAAACTGCCATCGGGCCTAGTAACATGTAGTATCGGAAGAGGAAACGCAAGAGATAGCAGCATGCAGGAACATAGTAGGATGCAGAGAGGCTGAGCCAATGATGATGCTATGACATTAAATATGTTGCTTGGGAATTGGGGTACAGATGCAAAACGCATGAATGACACCAACTTTATCATTTTCAATCGTTTGTCAACAAAATCGACAAGAAAACAGCAAGAGTGATGATGACAAATGTGCACTGCCAGCCAAGAAAGCATGTTGAAACTGGTAGGGCGAGGACTGAAAAAAGTTAAAAGGGAAATGTAGTAGATTCAGCTGCTTGGGCTGTTGATGTTGCTGTTTGTCTTTCTCCTGTTGTTTTTGTTGTTGTTGTTGTTGCTGCTGCTGCTGTTTTTGCTGCTGGTGTTTGCTGCTGTTTTTCCTTTCGTTTGTGTCGATTGTATCGTCATGTCGTCCCCAGCTACTCTGTCTTGAGACTATTTCCTGTGTGATTTCATGAGCACCATGGGGCTGTTTCCAACCCAGCAGCAGTCCTGACGGGGTTGACTTCAGAGGATAGGAACCAACCAAACAACCAACCACGACCAGGGGACCCACCACCGATGAACCAACCACTAGCAGGTTTGCAACTAGAAGTTGGATCTTCTGGTTTGGAACACTAGTAGCGTTTAACCCAACTAGAAGATCCAACTTCTTTCGATTCCCAACCGCTAGCACTACTCCACTAGTTCTCGTTGGGTTAAACCTCCAAGTTCCAGCGGCGCCAGCGGGCGCTACCTGGTCATTGGAACGACGTCGGCCGCGCTCAGGATACTACTACCATCCCCGCACCAAAGAGATCCGCGGCGTTCCACCACCCGCGGCGAGCAGCTCCGGGGATGCTTGGCGGCGGTGTAAAGTTGGAACTCCCAACGGTTACCGGCCCTGTGGAGTGGTGAGTTTCACGGCTGTGGGTCAAGCAGTTAACCAGCCAACTAATAGGGGATAACAACCAACAATAGCAGGGAGAACAATGGTGAATCATAGGGAAACCAGGAGTATAGGCTCTTGACCCACAGCCATATTTTCATGGGAGGTCCAGATCTATATGAATCACAGGCAGTTATATAAATCAACAGCTATTGATTTATATACTGTTGGCTGGGTTGGTAGGCTAGCGGCTAGGGGCACAGCCATGTATGGACAAAGTCATCTCAAAGTGATGGCTGAAAAATGGCAGTAGGATGATGAAATGCAAGATTTGCCTGGGCCCGGGAGCAAGCTGCCAGCAAGCTGGTGGTTGGTCGATCATGTTGTTTGAATCAACGTTTGGCCTGATGGTTTCTTTGGGATTTTCAAATATAAGAACACCTAAGTGTAGACTGTAGTGATGTGTAGTGTAGTGTACCTCTTGTGGTATCTTGTGCCTTGTTGAGTGTTCCGCGATGGGGCGTTGTTGGTCATTGAACTACCTTGTTCATGGTGCCAATTCTTTCAAGGGTTGCTGTTCGACGTGATTTCTCAATTCTCATTGGATCGGCCCCCTCTTTCTTGTTCGATTGGAGATGCTGTGATAACTTTATTTTGCTTT